>JAHDVE020003744.1:0-268678 GCA_022606495.2 Halesus radiatus | reverse complement strand
ATCATCATTGGTGAGTATAAACACCGTTAAAACAGAAACATTATCATTTTCAACCGATGTTGTTATTTTGTTTCAAAGTTTATTGTAATGATAATATAGAATAAGGATCTACGAGAGTTTTGACAAAAAATCAATACGTTAGGCCAACTGTAAATATCATCAAAGGTTAAACAAACTCGACCCTTCATTTTGGAGAATAAATCCCATGGTAATTACTGTGTTCTTACTTACTATTGCGATATATGTGTATTAATATATTTTGGTACCTGCAGTATATCCCGATCATCACGATACACGGCACATAGAAGCTGATGCAACTCGACACCACGGCATAGCTCGGCGTGAGGTCGAGCGCGCAGGTCGGCCGGGGCTGCTGCGGCAGCTGAGCTGCTCCTTGGGGCCGATGCAGACCAAGTGAGATTGGCACAAAGCTGATGAGCGCCGCGAGCAACCAGATGGTGGCGATAGTACCGACGGCTACGCGGCGGGTTACCCAGCGACCGTATCTAAAACAAATATGAGCATTATTTTTTTACTGAATAATTGGCTTTATAATACAACAAAGGTATGATTTAATAATTAGGAATTATGGTTCAAGAGTTGTACTGACAAACTGAATTTGAAGGAAAGTGAAAGTGACTCTAGTTCCGGTGAAACCGGTACACTGATTTGTTAGGACTTGGAACGCGTGCTCTGTAGATGGGAAGGAGGTTAGAATTTAATCGACCGGTATATATGGCAACCTAATAAGCCAATATTGGAATTTAGGATGGGTTGGAATAAAATAATTGATTGAGCATTGGTATTTCAAAATGATAAGAAAAAACCTTTTTTTCTACTTATTTATTTTCGATCGGACTGGTTTAACCCTATCACGAGTATCGTCAGACTGGCACAATCAAAAATAAATATATGGTATATATAGCATTGATGTCAGGAGCGACTCCTCTTGCTTTCTAATTTTGTTTTTTATTTATTACATGAAATTTGTTATAATGCTGACGGTACTGTTTACTAATATGTTTTTAAAAACTGCTTTCGGGTCGGTTTACTACCTTCTGGAAGACGGATTACATTATGTTTGCTTACCGAATCTATTTCATTCGTATCAGCTTTTATTTGGACAGATTTCCGTCTTGTTTGCTAAAATGAATTTTATAGCAGTTTTTGTCCTGTAGTTAAATGAACTATGGGTAACTAAGGTGAATTTTAATGGGTCTTTAAAATATTTTATTATGTTATAATAGGTACACATCGTTCTTAGAGTTCGCCTTGGATGTCTGCGACAAAATTCCCAGTTACATTTTACCCTGGTATTTTATTATGTGTTTCATATTTACATTCATGTTAGATACTATTAATGCATACAAGTAAGGTTGCACTTTAATAAATATATTAGAGGAGAGTCAGCCATTTTCTCTAATTGACTATTAATTACGTACTTTTCTTCTACTTTGCTTATTAGTCTTGATACAAGCCATAAGTGCGGGAAACACCGATTTATGCTAATCCCTAATACGGTACCCGAGGTCCGTCTACCTGAGGGTAATTTACAAACGCCCGGCTTTAAATCCCGGGAATTTCGCAGTCGCCAGAAAAAGGCAGTTAAGGGGATTAACAGCGAACCAATTAAAAGCCACCGAGCCACAGTTCGTAGTTCACGAAGGAACCCGAAGAATAGTTCGGATGTGATAAAAAAGGGGGACTTTGGCCGAAGCAAAGTGAGTAGTGGACAGAGACGAGTCGGTAGAGACCATCCGGCTAGTGGTCGTAGTCGAGACTCCCGTCTCCTACAAAGCAAGCAGGCCACTTGCATCCCCAGCCTGAGACGCTGCGGGAAAACTCGGCAGGAACCGCTGAACCCCAACGCCCACCGTTCGAGTGCAGTCGAGTGCCCTTCGCCTCCTGCCTCCCAGCGCCGTGATCCCATCAAGGCACATATCCACCACCGCAGGAATCACCACCGGACAGCAGTCGAGCGCCGGTCGTCAAGTGAAAGCCGAAACGCGTGTCCGCCCAGCACCAAAACCTCCCCCTACCGGAAGTACCACCTGAACATCGAGACGACTGGTAATCTCCCCACTAGACCGTGTGCAGATTACCCGTAAAACAGTTCGTGTAATTAAGTGACACCCACAATACCTACCAGTTAAGAATATATTTTACATTGTGAATTAATAAAATACTTGGCACTCGACGAAGTTACCTGTTTCTACTGAACCCCAATGACCCCATCATGTCAATTGGCGCCAACGTGGATTCATTTCGTGTTTGAAAAAACTGCCCTATGGGACAGATTTGAATTCGTACCTACACCCTGAGATCGGGTTCAGTAAATTCAAAAGTGCAGTGTAATTTCAGACTCAAAATTTAAATTTCAGTGATCATAAAAATGCCGCGTAAAAGTGAAAGTGACTCGAGCCGTACCGTTTACAAGAGCCGGGACAAACCCTCGGCCTCAGGTAAACAAAGCAGCCGACATACGGACCATGTCGCCCCCAAAAGCCAGCGTTCTAGAGCGAGGAAAGATTACACGTCGCCTAAGCGCGTCTCGCCCAGAAGAAAAATAGACCGATATTTCGATGCTTGGTCTCCGCCGAGAACTAAATTCAGCCATCTCTGGCAGAGCTATTTCTCCAACAAGAATAACGATGCTAAACAGCATGTCAGGTCTAGTCATAGTTCACGCCGCCGCTCACCGTCAAGCACAAACCAACGCTCCAGCAGGGATGATGATAAATGGAGGTCGCCAGCACGCGGAGATTATTCGTCAAGAAAGAAGGAATATTATGGATCCCCTTCAAGAAAGCGGTCATATCATCGTGAGTACGATGAGCCACGATACAGACGCGGGAATGATACTTCAAGAAAGAAAGAATATTATGGATCTCCTTCAATAGTGCGTTCACATTATCGCAATTATGAGGATAGAGATTATCGAGAACTATCTGAGAGGGACGATCATCGCTCGCGCTATTACGATGAACCACGATATGGACGCGAGGATTATTCATCAAGAGAGAAGGAGCATTATAGATCTCCTTCAAGAGAGAGATCATATTATCGCGAGTCTGAGGATGGAGATTATCGAGAACCATCTGACAGGGACGATCGTCGCTCGCGCTATTACGATGAACAACGATATGGACGCGAGAATTATTCATCAAGAGAGAAGGAGCATTATAGATCTCCTTCAAGAGAGAGATCATATTATCGCGAGTGTGATGATGGAGATAATCGAGACGATCATCGCTCGTGGTATTACGAGGAACCCCGATACGAAGAAGCGAACTCACCATCACGCCTGAACGATTATAATTACAGGCCGTTTCAAGGTTCGGCTGAAAACCTTGTGGCGCCCTCATCAAGCGAAGATATCAGACCACCACTAACAGCGGAATTCGCGAGACAAGATATTGACGATTGGAAAATATTTTCAAATAAGTGCGAGATATATTTCGAAACATGGAAAGTTCTAGACGGCGAGAAGTGTGACATAGCGATAAGTCAATTTCGTGGCGTGAATTTAGCATTTTCTATGGCGTGGGGTCAAATAATCGAAAGCAAAGGACCACTTGATTGGAAAAGGTTCCGGGAGATAGTTAATTGGTGGTGCAATTTTCCGTTAGAAAAATTTCTGTATACCGCAGAGGCAACACCACAAATCATCGAAGAAGAAGAAACTGCCTCACCGCCTTGTCAACTGGAGATAAACACGGTGGCGGAGACAGCCAATAACGAGGACTCTGCCATATTTCCTAATGTTGGCGCTTCACCGGAGTTAGATTCACCTATCCAAAGTGAATTATCAGAAATAGAGCCTCAATCAACTTCGCCTGTAGCGACGCCGGCCCATGACGTCATTGAAAACAAATACGCAGAAGATGCGTCCCCTATGGAAGTGAGACCTACCGAGGTATTCCAAATAGTACACTCGGCAGAAGTGAAAATGGCTGATGTACCGCAAACAATAATACCTAGCAGCATCATAATGGAAACAAGCAACAAACAGCAGACGGAGATATTGCCGATCGAATCCTGCAAATCAGAGAAATTGGAAATCCGACAGTACACAACACCAAGTTCCAGCGAGGACCTCTATAAATATATCAAGAAGCCGGGGTGGAAATTAAAAGCAGCGCTGTTTCACCGCAAGAAACCGGGGTGGATTGATACAAGCCATAAGTTCGGGAAACACCGATTTATGCTAATCCCTAATACGGTACCCGAGGTCCGTCTACCTGAGGGTAATTTACAAACGCCCGGCTTTAAATCCCGGGAATTTCGCAGTCGCCAGAAAAAGGCAGTTACGGGGATTAACAGCGAACTAATTAAAAGCCACCGAGCCACAGTTCGTAGTTCACGAAGGAACCTGAAGAATAGTTCGGATGTGATTAAAAAGGGGGACTTTGGCCGAAGCAAGGTCAGTAGTGGACAGAGACGAGTGAGTAGAGACCGTCCGGCCAGTGGTCGTAGTCGAGACTTCCGTCTCCTACAAAGCAAGCAGGCCACTTGCATCCCCAGCCTGAGACGCTGCGAGAAAACTCGCAGGAACCGCCGAACCCCAACGCCCACCGTTCGAGTGCAGTCGAGTGCCCTTCGCCTCCTGCCTCCCAGCGCCGTGATCCCATCAAGGCACATATCCACCACCGCAGGAATCACCACCGGACAGCAGTCGAGCGCCTTTGGCATCCTGCTGATCATCCTCTTGAACCGTCTGAAACCGGTCGTCAAGCGAAAGCCGAAACGCGAGTCCGCCCGGCACCAAAACCTCCCCCTACCGGAAGTACCACCTGCTCTCTGCAACACCAACATCGAGACGACTGGTAATCTCCCCACTGGACCGTGTGCAGATTACCCGTAAAAAAACAGTTCGTGTAATTAAGTGACACCCACAATACCTACCAGTTAAGAATGTATTTTAGATTGTGAACAAATAAAATACTTGACACTCAACGAAGTTACCTGTTTCTACTGAACCCCAATGACCCCATCATGTCAGTTCATTAATTTGTAATGATTCTAATTTATCTATTTTATTATAAAATTTCCGTAGTTTTTTTCATGAAAGAAAGCATACATGTATAATGATTATTTCGTTAGAATTAATAAAGGCACCAACGGATTTCACCGATTTGTACCGAAAGGCACGGCCTTTTTCGACACTTACACAAACGAGTCTTCCCTTGAATGCGCATTGTGCACATATGTGACGGTTAGTGATTGAGTTAGTATCGCGTCTGGGTCCCACCCAGGTGTCAATGTAAGTTTATTTCCTTGGCTGGCCAAGCCCCCCATCGCGACACAAGCAACATCTTTCGATTACTGTGATGGTAGTAGGAAATTTTCAAATATTGTCAGGTTATTCGTAACTGGGGAATTTTAGTCATTCTCAAAAACAAAATGCGTTGTGTAGAATATAGTCGACATTTTAATACGACTTTTGCGTCATATTGCATACTTAGTTCCCGCTTTTGACATATTATAGTGGGACTGAAGGTGGGGCGCGCACGACGCTGCGGTTCATAGCTGTAACTTATTTTTGAAAGGGTAAATTGATTTCTTGGAAAAAATATGTAGATATTAATTATTTTTGTTTCAATACCAGTAAGGTAAGGTAGGCAGTGCTTATGTACCCATATAAGGCACGCCTCTGTCAGTACCACAGTGTGTTGTTTCACTTAAGCTCCTCTCCGTTCCAATAACAACTCATTAATTCAGTATTATTTTCACAATTAGTTGTTTTTCGAATGTTTTCAATATAATTTGGAATGTGTTATGCACCAGATAGTACACATCACGTATTGAAGTGGAATAAAAAATATACAAATAAATATATTTTTTTAATAAACATCCTTTTCGGTCATCAATACCCATTGCTATTTAGGTATGTTGTTATCCCTTCTCATGTCGCAATGTAAATAGAGCGGTAATTTATCGCATTTTATCTGACAAATAAATTAACTTCAGAGACTTGTGCAGCATTTTTATAAAACATAAATATCAATTTTTTTTGAAATAATTATTAGCCTGAAACATTCATCCAAATTGAAAAACCTTCCGAGAAAAGATAAATGTCGCCGACAGGAGGAACCTTTTGGATGAGTGTTTCAGGCTAATAATTATTGTTTATAAAAATAATTGTTACCCTTTGCGCTATGCAAAAAAATCTTATCTTAAAAACTTTAGTTTAACAATTAATAAATATTTGACAAGTCAAAGCATTTTTCACCAATAAAATGTAGACATAGTTTGTCTCGACGCCATCTATTGAGGGATTTTGCCGTTACAAGCCTTTCTCATACTAATAAAGTTGGTTGTTTACAGGTGAAATATAATTAAAAAAAAACAGTAATTATTGAATGAAACACTAGTATATATTGATTAACTTGGCGGGTTTGCGATAAGCCGACGTAGCTCAACGGTAGAGCATCTGACCGGCAATCAGAAGGGTGCAGGTTCGAGTCCTGTCGGCGACATTTATCTTTTCTCGGAAGGTTTTTTCAATTTGGATGAGTGTTTCAGGCTAATAATTATTGTTTATAAAAATAATTGTTACCCTTTGCGCTATGCACAAAAATCTTGTCTTAAAAACTTTAGTTTATCAATTAATACATAAATATCACTTTGAAATAGCAAAATATCAGTATTCTGTATACTTTAATTGATTTATTAGTATAAAATCAAAGTTTTTTTTTTTTAATTAAAATAGATTTTTTTTAAACCACACATAAAAAGCAATACAAAAACCATTGAAACTATAGTTCAAGAACTTTTATAAAATCACATGCAGAGTTATATACGAAATAAAATTCTTATATTCTTGAAGTAAATTTTTGAATGAACCACCAGCAGTCGCAATATATACGTGGGAAACATTGTTTTGTAGGATTACTTAGACTTTTTCTCTGAAGGTTTTCGTCAAATTCCGTATTATCAAATAAATCTTTTATATTTTCCGGTTCTTCTGATATTAAAAGTTGTATTTTTTCTTCTACATCAACCTCGTTGTCAACATCGAATATTTGTTTGCCTTGAGACATTGGGTAAAAAAATATGAATAGTCGAAATGTGTCTCTCTCAAATACAATCAATGTCTATCGTTTCTTCCGAACCAAAATTTAAAAATTGTATATATTGTGCTTATTACTATTTACTGATTATTATTTAATTAATATTATTATTTAATTTTTTTTTATTTACTATTATTTACTTATTTTTATTCCTGTATTATTATTTACTTATTGCTATTTACTGATTATTATTAAATTTTGAAGCCGCTCATATGAATACAGGATGCGATGCTGAGATGAAGTCCAACGATAGTTAGAAAATAGGGAGGGAAGCAGCTGGTTAGAAATATTCCTTGTCAATTAAATTTAGGAATATCGGTAAGCTCCTTGTACAAGACAAACGAAGGGTTATACAGATGGTATTGCTCTTTTCCTGCTATTTAAATCGCTTAACTTTTCACCAAACACGGCTAAAGCTTTTTAAAACACTCTTCCGATTCTGAATAGTGATCTGTCACCAAGGCGATACTGAGAATATTTACCGCTTTAATCAGAGTCAATTGTTTTTTGTCGCGTGTACAACGATATCAGGATAAATACCAGTATATCAAAAAAATAATTATGATTTAACAAAATGAATAGAAATGTATTAATGTCAGTTAGGAGTTCAAATCTAGATATCTCTACCATTTGATCAAAAGACATCTGGAATCCCCTAGGTTAAATAATTATTAGTGTTTTCCATAGAACTGTTATAGTAGTTGATATGTTCAATGCCTATAGCATCCGTAATGCGCCAAAAGCCGCAGTATTGATCGATGCGTTCGATGAATGACGGACTGAAATGACTTATGATACATTATGATATAAACAAATCTTAGGATACTAATACATATAAAATAATAGTGGGGTAAGTAGGTACCTACTTTATTAATATGTCTTTAATTTTTAAATGACATTATTTTGACAGACGGATTTTGGCGGGGGAAGAAAAAGTTGGACAGTTAAAATTTATAATTAAAAAAATATTTCATTTCAAGATGTGGAGAGGTTGTTTTGTAAATAAAAAGAAAATCAAACAAAATACATGAAATTAAAAATACAAAACGATAAATAAATAATACAATAGCAACGCTGCCTGGCCTAACAGGCCTAAAAACTGATGGCCAATTTAAGTAATAATTATAGTAATACTTGAATGAATTGTATAGCGCCATTTTTGTGAAAAATCACCTCAAGGGCGCTGTACAAATACTACTTGCTAGGGTTTACCTTATTATGTACAGATACAGAAACATACTTAACTGGTAGGTCACTCCAGATTAAAACGTAAAATTACAAAATTTTCGCTTGAGATATGATTTTGCACACAGGATTGTTTGTATTTTCAGTTTCATTTTTCATTTGATATTTGTTAATATATTATCTTCGATGATTTAAAAAAAAAATCTTGGTGATAATTCAAATCAAACATATTGTTAATTTATTTCAAAATACTCATCTAATCCATTAATGGTTCCGGTGGATAGAGCGCCATAAATTTATGTTCTTATAGACTCCTAGACTTTGCTAAGGCCATATCAGATAGATACAAGCATTAGACTGAATATCACTATTATCTACGTTTGCCATTTTGAACATCCCCTAGACAGACACCTTTGCAGTATTATAACGTTCCGAATACAGATATTATTGTCTGTCTACCATCACGGTTAGGGAAGATTATTCAGATATTTGCATCAATATTTACCTAAGTAATCATTGTATTTTTATTTCTAAGACTTTAAAAAAATAGATTATTATCGATTATATGGATAACCACGTGAAAATATAAAATATGGCGCAAGTATAAAAATGTTCAAAGAATAACATTTTAGAATGTAAAACGCTACCTTAATTATTATATTTTGTACGAGTAAACTATTTAATCTTTTTGTGTTTTTTCTTTGTCCTCCCCACTAGGAGGTCATATGCTGTGACAAACTGGAGTTTTTTTTTAATTTGAAGGCATCTAATTAGGTGCGTCTCCTATATCGTTTTTAGTAATATTTTTGAAGTTATTTCATTGACCTCTTTGAGCGGGACTTTGATTCTTACTAAACTATTCATTCTTTATATGGAGGAAGGATGTTGTGGAGTTTTGTTAGAATATATATGTAGTTTATTTGTCCGTAAATGATTAATGTATTTTTTATTCAATCTAGCGTCTACTCCATCCCTAGATCTAGATATACTTCTATATGGGTATTCAATAAATAAACAGATTTTAATCACTGTATAAAATAATATTAACATAACCCAAATGAAACATTGAAATGGAAAAAACGACAGAAAATAAAAAAAATTCAGTCTCATCTGGGACTCGAACCCAGGACCTCTGCCTATCTGAGTCCCAGATGGGATTGAAATATTTTATTTTCTGTCGGTTTTTTCCGTTCTTATGTTTCATTTGGGTAGTGTTAATATTATTTTCTACAATGATTAAATATTAAAATGAAGATTTTGAATCTCAATAAAAATAATTAATAATTAAAAATTGAAAACAGATTTTAATTCTGACTCAACGTGAATAGTCTAAGGTGTCTGGAAAATGTTTTATTATATCTATCGTATTTTAATTTCCTTAAGTAGGTACTACATGTCGCATTATTTGTTCGACATTTTTTAAAAATCCATAATCAAAAACAAATGCTGTCAGTTTAATATTGAAGAATTCATATTTTTAACTAGATGGGTTGGTAAGTTATCTACTGATTGGCTATCTTTAATGCGCAATTTTTTATGCTAAAGTGTTCATCCTATTTTATAGATTGACACTATTTAAAGGCTCCACTTCTATTTAAAAGCCTTCCAGATCACATTAAGTCGTCAAACTCCTTGTGTACATTTAAAAAGAGTGTTAAATTATGTGTGCTTTCCGAGGATTTCCAACATATTCTTTCATCTTTGTCCTTTTAAATTGTGGCATAATTTTTTTTTCGTATGTTTATTTTTTCATCCTTTGCTCTCATAATGTATTTTTTTCTCTTTCTTACTTCTCTGATTTTTAAAATAATAGTTTAAGTATATTTTTTCTTACAATTAAATTTATAATCTATATCATGGTCACCCTACATGTTTACTACATTATACTTTAATGGTTTGGCTGGAATTAGATTAATAGGTACCATGTTATCAGTAATGATGTCAGTGGACTACACGATGAAGTGCTCCTCCGGATCCTGAAGCCGGCTGACAAGCGCCTGGCGTACGTGCAGACCAACACCAATCCGACCCCTCACGCCACCAGGGACGTAACCAAGACAAAGAAGATTTTGAGGGCCCTCTGGATAAATCCCACCGGCCATCATCCTCCCCCGCCGCTCCACCCTTTTAAGAGTGTTCTGTGTTATTTATCCTAAAAATATGGATAATAATTCTTTGTCTTAGCTTAAATACATTCTTGAATATAATGGAAACAGTCACTCTATCATTTGTATTAGCGTCTTGCAATATTAAATACATTCTTAAATATAATGGAAACAATCACTCTATCATTTGTATTAGCGTCTTGCAATATTAAATACATTCTTGAATATAATGGAAACAATCACTCTATCATTTGTATTAGCGTCTTGCAATATTAAATACATTCTTGAATATAGTGGAATATCACTCTATCATTTGTATTAGCGTCTTGCAATATATATCGTAAGGAATAAATACAGTTAGCATCTTTTTTTTCAATTTAACATTAAATTTAGTTTTGATAATTTAACTTCATCTCTTTATATGGTCTATAAATAATGTGTAATGATGGCCTGTCCAAAAAGAGAAAGCAAATGTTAAAAAAAAAAAAATAAATAAAAAAAAAAAAAATAATAAATTCGTAGAATAGACGTAATATAAGAATAATATAAGAATAGGAAGTAATATTTTTACAGCGCCCCTGAGGTGATTTCTCACAAAAGCGGCGCTATAAAAATCATCCGATTATTATTATTATTATTATCATGTTGGTACCTAATTCGTAGAAACGTTAATGTAACAATATTGTTCTCTTAATATATAATATGTGTGCTATTTTATTTTGTAAAATTATTAAGCTCAACCCAGGCTTGTCCTAGTGAGGTTAACATTTCTAACGCTACCAAAGATACAATGTAAAGAAACAATAGATAAATAAATTATTGTCATCGATAAGAACTAAACAGAGAAGTTTTTTTCTTTTAAAAGTCAAAAATTACTGGGTTGCGTATAACCTGAGAGAATTTGATAATCTCCTACTGCCATCACACTACGCGGAGAATCTTGCTCGTGACGTGATGGAGGACTTAGCCAGCCAAAGAATTGAACTTACGACGCCTGGGTGGGAACCGATCACGATGTAACTCAATCGCTAACCATGAATAAAACCAACCCTTCGATGGATAAAAATAAGCAGACATCGGTACGTACATAATATAATTATAGTTAGGATTAATCAACC
The DNA here is from genome assembly GCA_022606495.2 of Halesus radiatus. Classification (NCBI taxonomy): domain Eukaryota; kingdom Metazoa; phylum Arthropoda; class Insecta; order Trichoptera; family Limnephilidae; genus Halesus; species Halesus radiatus. The sequence continues at coordinate 257,197 of JAHDVE020003744.1, read as the reverse complement.
CTACGTACGAGCAAAACCCTAAACTCTAAATGGCCAAAACTAAAAACATATTCATGCAGATTATGTCGCCACGTAATTATAATTGCCTAACTGCGGAAATTCTAAGAGTTTGTACATTAACGCATACCTTTCTGAACATTAAACTACCATAAGCACGAGTAATGTCGTCAAATAGTAATGACGTTGTTTGAATCTTCACCAAATCACCAGGGTATTTCGGTGTCTGATCGTTCCTACATAGATAGGACAGTATTCAGCAAAATTACTTATTATAATTACACATCATCTTGTAAAGTTTTGAGGAATCAAGTTTGATAACTGATCACCAAACCAGCACCAAACTGGAATTTTTGAAGGGATAACTGTTAAAACTGTATTGTATGTGCCAAAGGAGGTCAAATTTACCGTGCTTCTCAGGAAATTGATCAAACATTTTCATAGAATGTCGAAAAACTTCCTTTAACGGATAATCAAAATTCATTGAACTGTACGGGGTCAAGGAATTGAAATGCCTCGTGTTTTTGGCGATATCAGTTTTCTTCTTTTTCGTCTTTCATGAAAATATTTTATTTTAAAAGTGAAAAATAATTGCAAACGTTTCCCGTTACGCTTTTTAAAAATTAGTTTGACAAAAATTTTATAATTCGTATTTGTTTGTAAACTTTCCAGTAAATGTTGGTGATAAAAATAAAACTTAATCCTACTCCTTTTTTTGAAAATTTCTTCTCAGCATTTTGAAGAGTAACCTTTAAAGTATTTTTTGAAGATAAGTAACGTTTAAAATTTATATATTTTTTACATATGCGTAGAACAGTCAGATTTACAAAATGTCATATTTCTGATTCCTTTTTTCATAAATGCAAAAGCTTGTGTAAATTACAATTTTTTTTTTAAAATAAATATTTTTTCTTTAAAGCATCATATTTATAGTAGGTAATGCCTTATACTATCATGGAATTAAATTCATCTCCTACGACCCTCTCCCCCATAATCCTAATTAAATCATATTATCTTACATATTATATACATTTTATTATAATAAATTTAACAGGCAAACGAAAAACAATATTTTTCGCTAATAATGCCATTTCCATTATAAGTAACGGGGATATTTTATTACGTTCATGGCCGACCACCCGAGTATTTATTGGCATTAAAAAAATGATGCAAATACTAGTATTTTCTCCCTCTCACTTGACGATGCCTGTTCTGAAAGTTTAACGTTAGGGCGCAATATTGTTAATATCTTATTTTTCTTCTATTATATAAACACGAATATCAAATCTACAGTTTTATTCCGAGCTTAATGAACATTTTGCACACTTGACGTCAAAAATTATTGGGTAGTTGTAGGGTTAGGAGGTTTGGGGGTAGGGGTAGTGGTTGGGATAATAGTACGGGTAGGGGTAATAAATTTACTCAAAACCAATCATAACCCCGGGCAACGTCGGGTACATCAACAATTATTTTTAAATAAAGAAGAATCTCCCGGTCGGGCTGTGTTTGTTTGTTTTGTATACAAATCTACAATTTTAATCCAGGTTTGCTGAAATTTTGCACACTACCCGCATTCCCCTTTACCACCCCTAAAAAACAGAATTTTGGTGATTATTAATGAAATTTTACGCACTTGACGTTCAAAATGAAAAGAAATTTACTGAGTAGGAGTAGGAGTAGAATTAGGGGTAGACGTAATACTTCATAACCTCAAAACTATACTCCTAACCCTTCATAACCCCGGGCAACGCCAGATACGTCAGCTAGTATTCAATAAAAGCAGAAAGACATTGTAAAAAACAGTTTCGTAAAAAAAAGTACTGAAACGCTAACACCGGTTAGTTAAAATAGCATTCGAATTAATTAGAACCCCTTAAAAATTTCTTACTATTAGTTAGTCACAGTGGTTACCCGTTTCACACTTTTGAAAATTGCACGAAAAAAATTATTGGTTCACCTTGCACAAACATATCATAGGTGGGTCTACCATCTCATGTGTCTATAAGCATGGCGGATTGAAATACTCGTAAAAGGATATACGAGTATAATGTTATTATTTTTTTACCAATAATTTGGGTGAATGGATCATTGATGTATTATTATAACTTATAACATTATTCATCCAACGCTATGACGCACGCGTCTAATATTGACGCAGTGAGGCACATTAGTAAATTATCCGTGTCGCATGCAACCCACGCAACGACCACGCAGTATTTATGTTCACATTCAAACCAGACTATGTCATCTTACTTCTTCTTCCTAAAAAGTACCTGAATCGAAACATTTTTTGTCCGAATAGTTATTACACATATCGCTATTACTGCGAAATATGTTGAGATTAACGAAATAACCTAAAAAGTGGTGTGAGGGTCACGAAACCGTGTTTGCTTAAGAAATTGGTTTAGGAGCACATTTGTATGAAAGAAAAATATATTTTCTTTTCTGAAATAAAAGTCCTTTTGTAAATAATATTTAATGAACAACAGTCAGAAAACCATGAAGAAAAAAAAAACTAGTTTTTTTAATAATTTTGTACGAATTATTACTAACCATCGGGCCGTTTCCCCGAAGGTGTAAGTGAAGAGAACGGACCGCCAAACAACTCTATTTTAGCATACACCTCTTGCTTCATTCAATTCATATATCGTCTCATACATTCTCTTCTATTATTCCGATTTCTGACATGGCCGGACTCAAGTATTTGATTCACTTGATCATGCCGTGTCTTCCTCGGGCGTCCCCGGCTTCTTCTTCCATTCACATTCTGTATTATTACTGTTCTCCTTACAGTATTTTCTTCGTTCATTCACTCTACATGCCCAAACCATCTAAGTGTTTATTTTTTCATCTTACTCATTACGCTTACATTAGCCTTGCATTCTTTACGAATCTCAACATTTTTCACACGATCATACATAGTTTTACAACACATTCGCCTCAGATATCTCATTTCCACAGTAACCACTCTTCTTTCATCTTTCCTCTTCCAGTTCCATGCCACACTGCCATACAACAGGGTTGGTATCGGCACTCCATTGCGGACAATTCGATCTTAATAATCATCTTTATTCTCCTGTTGTAAAAACCAGAAAATTAAAATCAAAACAGTTTATAATTTTGAGCAATTCTATTTCTTAACAAAGGTTTACTTGTTCAAATTTTTTTGACTGACTTAGTATTTTGTTTGACCTTTGTATAGCCATCTAGTTATTTATTATTATTCCCTTGCAATTATTGGTTTCTAGTTTAATCATACAAATCACGATCATTACCAAGCCAAAATGAACATTTTTTGTAAGCCATTTTTTTCTTCTTATCCAACTCCTTTGCATTCAGTGAATGCTATTTTTTGTAGTATTTTCTAAAGGCTCTTTTGCGTGAAAATTGAATTTGGGTCAAAAAATTTGTTTCATCTAAGAAAGAAATCACATTATTCCTAAATAAAAAAGATCTTTGTTTTAAACCACTTTATTAAATTTATAAATTTATCGACATACAGTATATATCTATAAATTAAAAAAAAAAACCAATAACTCGTTTATTTAATAATAATAATGGACGACTTGTATAGCGCTGTTTTTGTAAAAAACCACCTCAAGGGTGCTGTACAAATATTACTTATTATTCTTAATCTAATTATGTACAAACAGAATTTAACTTCAAACCTAATCATAATTTGGTCAATGTTTGATTCTTTTAACTACTTTCCATCGCGTGAATACTTTCGATTGTTCTGCCGTCTGGAAATAGAATTCGTCGAAAGCCACGGCATGTGGAAACTTTTAGCCGAACCGGACTTCAAAATGCGTAGTCCAGACCAAAATTCAATCCCCAGAAATACGGCCATAATTTTTTAGGTGTTTACCTACAAAATCTGTAAAGGTTAATTTCGCGCAAATTTTTTGTTCAAGATAGAACTGTTGACAAGGTAAAAATGACGTAAAATGGCAATGTCGTAGTCTTATTTAATCGAATACGCCTATCATGAATTTCGCCTTAAAAAAAAAATAGAGTGTCTAGCGCTAAATGCTAGAATCATAAAGTACATTCCGTAAATTAGAAGAAAATTCTACCTAAACTTCGTATGAAAGATAATACTATTTCAGATTTTGTCGATATGTTATGTTGTCGTACTGCACGGAACGTAAATACGAGAAGATTATTACAGCATATATCCTCAACAATTCAATGTGCTAGTGTGTTTTGTATATTGTCGATATTTGAGCTTCGACAATTCATTCGCAAATAAGAAGATAGCAGTTCATTTGTTTTGCAACTATGCTTATGGAATATAGCTTGATGACAGTTAAATCTCTAAGATATGTTATGTAGAAATATGAATGCAGCTACTGTTCGCGTTTGCTGAAAATTATATTGAATTATACATAGACAATGGTAGTGTTGAATTTGTCAGTGAAACATTTTTTTATGTTTTTGTTGTATTTTGTGAATACGATCCATACTATCGATGTACCTACTCTAATATATATCACTATTATATTTGCGCTTAATATTTTATCATATCTTGTTATTTAAAATTATGAATAATACCATGGACTCACCAAACACCAACCCGACAAATCGATTTTTTTTAATTGCCCGCATGCAGGACCAATCTTAGGATACATTCTCCAATTCCTCGTATTTGTGCGCAATATAACGCACAATTTCACAATATCAACATTCTTCTCAACGTCCTTTCAACTTCGGTTCGACATTTTATTCTCGTGCCTCAATTTGTGGTCGTATGTTAATACCTATCGAGAGCATATCCTGTCCTCTTCCTTTTCCTCTCTACCCTTCCTTCTTATTTTGTTTTTTTTTTGTTTTTTTTTAATAAAAAACCTGTACTTAACCACTGTTAGCACAAGAAACTTTGTTAGCTTACCTTTTGTTAAACTTGCTTTGTATATAAATTTGTGTTAAAAGCCGTTTGTTTCATACAAAAACATTATTAAATTACAAATTATTTTTTAATATGAAATATGTAAAAGCTCCCGAAGGACGTAAAATATAATATAATAAATAAATACACTCTAACCAAGAGGCTAGGAGATTATTTTACGTCCACGGATTTTTCCATACTGATTTTCACGTTTTCCAACCTATAAACACTAACGTCTTGACTCCTCAAAATTTCACTTAAGCATAACATTAAAAAAAGATAATTACAAAAATAAGATATGCGGAATCGTATACTCGACAAAAGAGATAAAGCGAATGGTGTAATATTGTAGCGTCGTGGTAAATTACCTAGTGATTAATACATGTCAACAAACCGTTCCAAATAATATTTTAGTTTTTTTTGTTTCTTAATTATTATTTTTTTTAATTATTATTTTTTTTTTTAAAAGTAGTATATACAGATACAGATAGTAATATAAAAAAATACAATATCTAGAGAACTTGCGTGCATCCTAGCTATTTCTCACTGTTTAACACAGTTTTATAAGGATAAATAAACTTTCAAAATAATATTTAGACAAGTTAAGGAATTTAAGATCGCATTACACAGAAAAAAAATAAAAAAGTGCACAATTGCTAAATAAAGTGAGAGAGGGTAAATAAACTTTACAAATAATATTTTGAAGAATGTAAAGGGAAAAAATAAATATTAAATTTAAAATATTGCTATTAAAAGATATAATAAAAAAAATTAAAAAAATTGTAAACAGAAATTTGTTTATTTTTATAAACAATAATTATTAATCTAAAACACTCATCCAAATTGAAAAAACCTTCCGAGCAAAGATAAAATGTCGCCGGCAGGACTCGAACCCGCACCCTTCTAATGTCCGGTCAGATGCTCTACCGTTGAGCTACGTCGGCTTATCGCAAACCCGCCAAGTTAATCAATATATACTAGTGTTCCATTCAATTTGGATGAGTGTTTTAGGTTAATCTAGTGTTCATTTTTAGGATAAGGGCGGAAAGCTGCGTAACGTTTACGCAGGAAATCGGTATAATCGATAGGGGGAGATCACGGGTTCAATTAGTGCGCAAAGTAATAACGTTGGTTGAAAATTATTAGGTTGCAAGTTTTTTATAGATGTTCGTTGCGCAAAGTGAAATTACCAGATCAATATTTGTCAAACCTCGATAAAAAAAATTCAACAAAATCTCCGACTTCGATGCCGGTCGATATAAATCTGACAGCTATTTATAATGCAATATTTTTTTTTTTTTTTTTTATCTGAATAGCGCACAAGTGTATCTTCCACTCTTTTAAATATATCACCGGTATCCAAATACACCTCGATTACAAGTAACGATTTTCACTTTTCCGACCTTATGCACCGTATTATATTTACACCGCTATTAGAAGTAATACGTAATGGGTTTAAATTCCAGTCGGAGCAAATAGAAAAAAAAAATTCTGTTCTACATAAGTTATTTTAGCATATGCAAAAAAAAAAACGGTCAACACCCAAAATATCCACTTTGCATGGTTGATATCTCGAGAAACGATGCGAATGATTTATCTGTAAATCCCATACTGATAATTAGAAAAATGTATAAGGTTTGTAATCCTCAAATCATACCCTTTTAATAATAATAATAATAATAATAATAATAATAGTTGGATGACTTGTATAGCGCCGTTTTTGTGAAAAATCACCTCAAGGGCGCTGTACAAATATTTCTTAACTAATTATGTACAGACAGATACAGAAAAATATAATTACCTGGCAGGTCGCTTTAGATGAACACAGTTTTAGAAAAATTTAATTATAGAGATAGTTTTACATGGTTATTTGTTTCTCCCTTTCTATTGATGTTACATTTATTAGATGATCGGTGGCACAAGAAGAGTTGGTATTTATTGAATTATTGGTATTAATTTTTAGGACTGAAAAGTATTCATAAAATGAATTTTAGGACTCGAAAATATCTATAAAATTACTTTACTCGGCGTAAGAAGCTTTTAATAAATATTAACGTTTTTATTTATTTATTTTTTATTTTTTTATTTTACACTTTGAATGTTTACAGTGTTGCGGGCTGTGGACGCATTTGCGCACCGATGCGTGAATTTTTAATTATATTTTTATTTTATTTTATGACTTTAGGTAAGTACTAACCGGCCAGCCTAGCTAAGCAATTTACAGGTGAATTTATGGATACGATTGTCTGAAAAGATGTGTTTTAAGTTTACTTCTGAATTCTGTTGAGTCTTTGATAATTCTTAAGTCATGCGGTAGTTCATTCCAGGCTTTGGGTCCTGACACTCCGAAAGCACGATCACCGAACTTAGTATTAGGTGTGCGCTTTGGTTCCTTCAACCTGCCGATGGCTGATGACGCTGCTGACCTGAGGGTGGACTGCCGTGAGTTGGTATTTTCGGGAATACACAGTTCTGATAAGTCAGGCGGAGCCATTCCGTTAAGTGACTTAAATACCATCCAGCATAGCGTGAACCGGATTCTTTCAGGACATTTTAACCAGTGGAGATTTTTGAGATGCTCTAAAATGTGGGAATATTTAGATACGCCGGTGATAAGTCTTGCTGCAGCGTTGAATACTGATTGAAATTTGTTAATTTGGTATTTGGGGAGACTCGCATATATTCCGTTGCAATAATCTAGACGTGACACAACGTACGAATTGACAAGCAGTTTAGTTGCCTCTGTTGGCAGGTTTCTCCGTACTGCTTTTATTTGCCTTAATTGAAAGAACCCTGTACTTACAGTTCTGTTTACTTGAATTTTAAGGGAAAAGTCTGCATCCAGATTGACACCGAGTAATTTAACACACGTCTTGGGAGTAATGTCACTTCCCGAAATATTTATTGGGGAGTTATCAATAATATGCTGACGTCTGCTTGTGGCGGTCCAGAGAAACTCAGTTTTTGACGGATTCAGCTTCAATCTATTTGAGGTCATCCAGCGAGTTATTGCTTCAAGACACTCAACTATGCGAGTTTTTAGTCTGTCTATTTCTTCTGGTAAGCAGTAGAAATAAACTTGCTGGTCGTCAGCATAGCAGTGGGATTGAAGACCGAACGATTCTATTATTTTAGCTACATCATTTGTGAAAATGATGAAAAGCAGAGGACCCAGAACGGACCCCTGGGGTACTCCAGAAGAAAGGGTTGCATATTTTGATTGGTTTTGCCCTATCTTCACTGCTTGTAAACGATTGGTTAAATACGATGTCAGCCAATTCTTAACGCCACCGTTTAAACCAAAGGATTATTCTAAACGTGTGATAAGAAAATCGTGGTCAATCGTATCAAAAGCGGCACTCATGTCTAAGACTGAAAGAAGTGCCAGCTTACCCGACTCTATGGCCAAAGTTATATCCGACAAAACGCGTAGTAATCCAGTTTCCGTTGAGTGGAACCTTCTGTATGCCGATTGATATTTAGTTAACAATTTATTTAAATTTAAGTGACTTATTATTTGTACAGCAGTAATTTTTTCTAAGATTTTAGATATAAATGGAAGATTTGAAACGGGTCGATAATTTGAAAGATCTTCAGCGTCCAATTGCGGTTTTTTTAATAATGGGGTTACGACAGCTGCTTTTAGTGATTTTGGAAAATCACCAATGTTAAATGACTTATTAAAGAGTTGAACTAGGAATGGAGCTAATTCGTTGCAACACTTCTTTAGTACCCATGTTGGTATAGGATCGAGTGCGCACTGTTTGTTCGGTGAAGCGAGTATTAACTTCCTCACTTCTTCGAGGGTTGTAGATTTGAAGGCAGATAAGGTTCCGCCATTATTTTTTGTAAAAGATGGCGGTGGGGCGGCGATTGTTAGCGCGCGTATGTACTCAATTTTTTCGAGAAAAAACTTGGAAAAGATATCCGGAGCGATGTCAGTTGTATTTTCTGCACGAACATCGGCAACAACTGTCTTAACCGAGTTCCAAAGGCGACGCGGATTTATACGTTCTGAGTGAATCCTATTTGTCCAATATTCAGACCTTTTTGAACGAATTAAAATTGTGTACTCTTTTTGAGCCTGTATCCAATCGTTTCGTGAGGTAACCCCTGACTCTCTGTAGGACCTCTCCAATTTCCGCATTACTCTCTTCTGATTTCGACATTCGTCATCAAACCAGTCGTCTGATTTTCGAACTCGCCGAGGTTTTGTAGAAGTTGGAGCATATTTATTTAAAAGGGTTGAGAGTACTGTGTTATAATCATCTGCCAGTTTGGTAGGGGATTCTGTTTCCCAAGCGCTTTGTGTGCAAAGCGGGGAGGCCTTTAGATCTATGAGGAAGTCGTCAAAGTTAAAACTACGCCATGCGCCAACAATGAAAGTAATCACGTCGGGGTCACCATTGAAGTAATTTAGTGTTTATGTGTATCGGACTATTACCTGGTGGAATGAGGTTGTAACGTAAATACTGACCCCGCGTCTATGATTATGATGATTGTCTACGGAAGAGATTGGTGAGAGAATGTCTATGGGAGACATCCGACGGAAGGCGAGCAAGTCAACATGGCGTCGGATATAACCTGACACGGGCGGTCGAGCTCAAAGTGTTTTTTGGGAGGGATTATGTGTTAATTTTCTGTTTTGTTTGATGTCGGGGTGCGTCTATTGAATTTACCCGAAGTGGGTATGTTTTAGTTTATTGATTTATTAATGGCCAAATTGTGAGGCTATGAAACCAAACCGCGCGTGCCTGCTGCTTTGGAGAAAATCCCAGAAGAGTGATGAACGAACATGAGGGTCAGTTGCTGTATCGACGACCAAACAGGACATAAGGTAGCATCCTCACATACCATTGTCTGAACCCCACGGAAGAAGCCGTGGCGGATGGCGCTTCAGAAGAGTCGTCATAGACTTCGCTGAAGGTGACGGCGGAAATCGGTGAGCATCAGGACCGGAGAGGCCTTCCATGATGCTGAGGAGAAGAATCGGACTATAAGAACCATCATTTATTATTTAAACCTTTTCGTTTTAACTTAATCCTTCTCTTTACTCTTCTCTTTGCTCCACCATGATAATCGTGGTTTTAGAATCAATAAATTATGTTCTTTCCTTTAAATAGGGTTTTATTTACTGTATCATGATATACATCCCACTTCCCCGTGCTTCATCCATCAGTCTCACCCACGAATCCTGAGATGAGTAGAACAATAGTCGGAGAGGGTTACAAGGTATTAAAAACACTATTACGTGTAATACACTCTCTGTTAACAAAATTTAAAAAATATCAAAAGTCGCGGAATTAGGACCCTGAATGGAGATTGTTGTTCAGCACGGTCAGCACCCAAGTGTCCCAAACCTGCATACCGAAAACCCAGTAGCCCAGCAAGTCATTGACGCCCGCAAAATTCAGAACCAGGACAGATTGTCGACAGTTCGTCTGGGTCATTGAGCCGACTATTAATATCCCTCTACATATAAAATTATTATTTAATGCAAGTTACCTGAAAGGATCCTTGATGTGTATGTATCTATCCAGCGAGATTGCGCAGAGGTTCAGGATTGATGCCGTGGAGCACATGACATCGCACGCCACCCAAGTATCGCAGAACTGCGCGCCGAAGACCCAGTAGCCCAGCAGGTCGTTGACGCCAGCGAAGGTCATGACCATGGCAGCCACTAGCATGTCCGCGATAGCCAGTGAGGCCAGAAACAGGTTTCCGATGCGTCTCAGACCCCGGTCGGTGTAGATGGCTACGCAGACCAGCACGTTGCCGGCCACAGACATGAAGATGAGCACTGAGAGGAAGATACCTGCAAGAAGAAGAAAAATAACCGTATTAAAATCCTGCTTCAAAGTTTAACTTGAAGTATTGTTAGTGTTGGCTGCTGGCTTCAGCCCCAGGAATCCTATGTTGCCGTCTTAAGTAAAAACACAGTAATTATAATAACAGAAATACTGTGTTTTTACTTACCAACAACGATGGAATTGCGATAGCATCAAAAACAATTCAATTTTTTTTTGATATGGAAAACGAGTTTTATTAAATTATGCCTTATTTAAAACATAATAAATTTGATACTCAATACCTTTCGATATTAAATTCATTTTTAGTAATTTTGGTAATTACTGTGTTTTTACCTACGACAGTAGTATTGATGTTCTTCGATTTTGGGCGGTGTTTTCCTCAATATTACCTTTAATGAACGTTGCTGCGATCTTTTTTTACGTAGTATTAATATCTCTTGCATTTTAGTGTAATTCACGATGCAAAAGTTTTCTAGGTCGTTGCCGGTATTTATTGTTTTATGAAATAACAGTATAGAAAGAAAAAAAATGTACACACACACAAAGATTGCTAAATCTACAGTGACCAAAGCTCATCAAAAGTTAAGGTAAAAAATGTCCATGTTTATGTTAGAACATATTTTAATTCTCAACATAAAACCTTATGTTTACGGGTGGTTTTATGTCCCGAATTCAATAAAATTTTAGGACGTAAAGACCCGTAGTATTTTATTATTATCTCTAGCTGCTGTTGCAACGTATCCGTGGGTGTGATTTTTAGTGAATTTTCTACGTGAAGGCTACTTTTTTGGGTCTGATATTCTTCTCACATCCGATACATTTGCGATATGATTAAATGTTACTTTGAACATGAAATTTTTGAGAAAAATTCATTTAGAATTCGAAAGGAATTTTGTAGTTAGATTCACAAAAATATTTTTATTGTGTTTTCCCGAAAGGTTTGTTAAAGTCCAGGTTTATAAGTATCCCTTTTTAGCGGTAATTTATTCATTATTATCGTCTTGTATTTTATTTTCTGCGAAATTTCTTGAAAGTATTTGGTTAGTAGCAAAGACTTCGTAAAATCGTTTGATAAGAAAAATAAGCAAAAACATTTTATATTTTAAATGAAACCCCAGAAGAGAACTCGAGGGAAGTAGGACGGGGAAGGAGACCCAAAAAAAAGTTAGAGATATATCGTATGAATCGTTTTGGTGTTTAATTCGTAGAACTCCATTTAAGATTTTTTTTAAAATTTTATGTGAATCAAATTAAATAATGTTATCAAATCCCGCAAGTATCTTTAGTTTTATTATAGTGATAGCTGTTTCGGCGTTTAAGGCCATTTTCAAATTGTGGTTTATCCACATTGTGACGACTTATTTATATGCTTTTATTTACTCCCACTCCTTTCCAATTTGGTCGGGTTTTTAAAAAAAATAATCATTTATTATCGGTAAAACCGATTATGTTAGAAAACAATTAAAATTCTTAATTCTGTGAGGTTTTCACATTTATAATATGTTTCCTCGTATTTAACTGACAATTTTTTCTTAATTGATGTATTTAAATGTGTTGTATTGTTTTGATAATATGAACATACTGAGAAGCGGTGATAATATGATTTTCTTTACCTTATTAATTAATCGTTATACATATTTACATCAGTTCTTTTTTTTCGGAAATTTTATTATATATCTAGCTATATGTACTGGACACTAAATAGACAACGCACGTTTCTGTTTCGGTGGTCTTTTATCACGGGCGGTGGTACCTACTTAGTCATTTACCACTCTGGAATGCGATTTAGACATACTATAATTATTTAATTAAATTACACGTGAAATAACCGAGTTTACGTGTGTGGAACTTTAAGCTAGTGAAAACACCGAGAGTCCATTAGTCTTGCATCGTCGTGGTTGTGGGGCAACCCCTATGCCAAAATAAATTATCAATTAGAACTAAAAAATATTTTTCTCTAGAACACAACCCAAAAAATAGTGTTTTTATCAGGAAAAGGGTTACGTTCTAAAGTCACCTCTATATAATATGTCATCAGAAGATTTATGGTACACAACAATACGGTTAGGCAAAATATGTACCTATTTTGTCTCACTAAGAGTAAGTCCTAACTAAGATAACCCAAACAACTTATTTTATAATATCTCGCCTCGATCGGGGCGGCTGCATTTCTTTTGCATCGACATATTATCACCTTTCATATTGAGGTAAATCATACTCCTCCATGTACTTTATAATAAATAATATGATCTTTACGACATCTATGCCGTAAAGAACATATGCGTATCGTTTGGTGTTCAATTATAGCAGAATGAGAATCCTTATCAAGTATGCACAGATTAAACTTTCGAAGCAATATAGGTATGTATGATTAAATAAAAAATAAAAACAAAAAAATTATGGTAATAAATAAAAAATAAAAACAAAAAAATATGGTAATAAATAAATAAATAAAAAATTTAAAAATAAATATCTTTTAATTAATTAATCATAAAAAAACATGAAGCGGTCATAATAAAAATAAAAAAATGAAAATAAGAATAAAAATAAAAATTATATTTAAAAATAATTATAAAATAAATAAAGCAATAAAAAAATAAATAAAGCAATAAAAAAATAAATAAAGCAATAAAAAAATAAATAACGATTTTTATTTAAAATTTATTAACCAATAAATAAAAATAAAAAAACAGTAATAAATCAATAAATGAAATTAAAAAATAAATAAACATTAGAAATAAAAATAAAAATAAAAAATAAATGTAAAAAATAATTCATGATAAAAATGACCTAATGAAGGAATGAATAAAGAATTAGCGGAACGCCCTTGCTCTGACTAGTGATCAAACCTAATAGTCTGTAACATAAAATTCAGTATTTCGGAATAATCTTATTATAGGGATATATTAAGCACCGAATAATGTATGAACCAACAACATTTATTTGCATATTTTACTAAATTATGACGCCAACTCCTCGTTTTCCTAAATTATTCAGTTAAATACATTGCGTGTTTTGATAAATTCAGCCCAGTTGTCAATCACAGTTGACTTTGCAGGTAGCTCAGGCCCGGCCCTGATCCAAACGGGGCCTGGCACAGGTGAAATTTTGCTGTCCCTTTTGTTAAACGTAAATGGAAACTCTTAAAATTTTGAAATACTTATTTTACGTGGGGATTTTTACTATTTTTCTCGTGACAATATAAGGTATAGCCAGTGGTGATTTTTTCCTAACTAGATGTTAATACCTTTACATAACATACATTTACATGAAATAATTTATAAAATACGTTCAATACTTATGCGTATTATTTACGATGTCATCACCGAAAAACAGTCAATTTTGTCAAGTTTACAGAAAAATATATACTATTAGATCTAAAAAGGTTTTGTTTTCTGAATTTTGAAAAGTAATATTTTAAATTATGATCAATATATTGTTTAAAATAACAAGGCGAAGCAAACCAATTACCAAAAATATCAATGATCGTAACAAAAGTCTTAAGTACCAAAATATTTCTAATACGTTGTCAATATCCGAACCATAAAAATATTTATTTTTGTAAAAAAAATTGTTTTGTGTTTAATTCTGTAACGTAAATACTGACCCCGCTTGGAAAGCCATCGCTTCTGTTGTCTACGGAAGGGATTTGAAGTGTCTATGGGAGACATCCGACGGAAGAGACTAAGACAAGATGGCGTCAGACATCACCTGACACGGGCGGTGGAGCTCGACGTGATTGAAGGGAGTGATTATGTGTTAGTTTTTTTTCTGTTTGACGCCAACGAGAGTCTACCCAATTTACCCGAAGTGGGTATGTTTTTTAATTACTGATGGCCAATTCGTAAAGCGGTGAAATCCAACCGCGCGTGCCTGGTGCGTTGGTGGAAATCCTTGCTGAGTATGAACGGATACATGAGTCGGTGGCTATATCGACGACCTTACAGGACCTAAGGTAGCATCCTCACCTATTATTGACTGAACCCCACGGGAGATGCTGTAGCGGATGGCGCTTTCGAAGTATCGTCATAGACTTCGCTGAAGATGATCGTGGGAATCGGTGAACATCAGGACCTGAGCGGCCTTGCCTGATGCTGAGGAGAAGGATCTGTCCACAAGAGCCATCAGTTATCATTTAAACCGTTTAATTCTGAACTAATACTCCTCTCTACCTTATTCTTTTCTCTAAAATGTTGTCGGGGTTTTTAGAGCCAAATATATACTATGTTTAAATGTGAATAGGGTTTTATTTCCTGTATCATGTTATATATCTAAATCTTCCCGCACTTCATCCATCAGATTTATCCACGAATGCTGAGAGATAAAGTCGAACAATAGCCGGAGGAGAGGTTACAATTCGTAAAAATCCATTTGATTTTTTTTTTTTACATTTACTGTAAAATAAATAAACACTAATAAATA
Source organism: Halesus radiatus (assembly GCA_022606495.2). Classification (NCBI taxonomy): domain Eukaryota; kingdom Metazoa; phylum Arthropoda; class Insecta; order Trichoptera; family Limnephilidae; genus Halesus; species Halesus radiatus. The sequence continues at coordinate 242,080 of JAHDVE020003744.1, read as the reverse complement.
AAGTTAGGAAAATGATTTATTCCCAATACTCAGTACTTTAACAAGACATATGCAATATTACACAAGTCACGTATAAATAAATCAATTAAGAAAATCATTCGTTTAATGTGGGGAAAACAGATTCCAAATGCACGTACTTCACAGAATTGAGAATCCAAGATCACTTTTCGTATCTCAGTAAATCGGTTTCACCGGTAATAAATCATTTTAGGCACCATAAAAAATTCAAAATCGGCTTGGCGTAAATAGAATCGTATAAATAAATCATCTCAACGTGGCCTAACCACATTTTAAAAATAGCCTTGAACGCCGAAAAAGCTGTCATAATAACTAAAAAAAATTGAAATACTTCAAAACTTAATAACAACATTATCAAAAAATAAAAGTGAACATTATTTTCATCATAAATTAATTTCAAATTGGTGTGCATTAATTTCATACGTAACAAACATAATCTACATGTCTGGCCTGGAAGAATGCGATAGTGCTACGCATTCATTTATTTATTTATTGTTTCGCAACATTTACAGATAATTAACATTATCATATTTATAAAATGAACATTGGGAAATGTGTAAGTGTTAATAATTCAGTTAAAAATATTAACAGGATGCATAGTTTTTTATTTCGTTATCAGTTATCGCTTGATTGAGGTGCTAAATTATTAAAAGAAATAAGGAAAATAGAACAAAAGGTAATATACAACATTCACAATAAGAACAAAACAAATCGTATAGCACTGTCTCATACTTTAATTACTTTATTTTTGTGCCTAGCCGCCTATATCTTTTCCATTCATCACTACGTATTTTGTCTTCATTTCTCAGCCCCGCCAATACGGTCAGTAGGGTGGGGAGCTTTACGGGTTCGATTGTTAACCAAGTAGGTATAATAGACGGCCTCCATGGTCGAGGGGTAAGGCTCTCGACTACGAATCCGAAGGTCGCGGGTTCAAATCCCGGCGTGCGCAAGTAAATTTTATTTAATTAGTTTGTGCTGTTTCACGATCAATTCATTTAAAAATAATATGCAGTATATTTGCCCACGTTCCAGAGTGGAAGATACTTTCAGTATCGCCCTGGTGAAAGACCACCATTCAGAATTGAAACGTTGCTTGAAATGGCTTTTAGCCGTGTTTGGTGACCAGATCTGAAGAGCAAGGTATTTCCCAACCTTCCTCTACTGCTTCTCCTTCCCCTCCCCAATACCTTCAGCCTCACAACATTCCCCCAATTGGGGATGCCATAGTCTTACTGGATCCAGACGGTTGGGAGCGGTGCGGTATTCATATGAAAAAATATAAAAAAATATAGATTCGATTATTATCGAAAAAAATATTTTCATTTTATTGTATAGGCAGTGGGCACTGGGCGTCGGGCTGTAATGGGATGGGTTTTTTTGTACCTCATTAAAATACATATATTACATACTACATAAATTAAAAAATAGTAACTATGAGAAGCTAATGTATTATTTCTCAACCTTGTTTAATAACAAACACCACCATTGATGAATGTTTCGGTCTTTGATACCAAATATTAAATACATCATATTACCATTACCCATCTAACTTCACACTTTAATCAAATTAACCGTTATGTAATATATAGATGTAAATGTAATATTAGAATAATACAAGAATAGGAAGTAATATTTGTACAGCGCCCTTGTGGTTATTTTTCACAAAAACGGCGCTATAAAAATCATCCGATTATTATTATTATTATTATTATATATCTATACTTTTGTTCTATTGTACATTTTTCTCCGATATATTATGTGATATGAACAAAGCTTTTCAATTTGACTGTCCTAAAACGGAAACTGGTCAGTCAAAGTGTAATTACTTTAAAACGCTTTTCTGAATATAATAAATAATTAATAAATAAAATTAGCAACTTGGCAATAGGACTGCTCCAATTGCGCCCGCATAGGACCGGCCCTGAGTAACTGTTTCTTCCTTAAAGATATTTACATAAATACGTTGCTAATAATTAACATTATTCATCTACTTACTTCAAACATCACGCAATGTTTTTGAAGAGATAAGTATCGATGACGGAACTTACAACCTACAATTCGTATCATGACGGAACTTACAATCTACCATTCGTATCATGACGGAAACGGTAATCCCGATAAAATTATACATTAGTTTATACCACCAGGTATTATGTTTTTTTAATTCACAAAAAAAAACACTTTCAAATAAAGGAGGAAAACTTACCTACGGGATTACCTATTTCAGGCCTACATTTTTTTCAAATGGAATTTAAATTCGTACTTGCAGTCCATAAAGGTTTAAAAGCTGTCACTACATACTTTACGAAAAACGAACCATAAAAATAAATTCATAGATTTAATTATTTTTTTTATTTCTGTAATATTTTAAGCGTAAAGTAATATCGAGTATGCTCATTTATTCAGTTGGCTACAACTCGTCTGAAGCGATCTCTCAGGTAAGTATGGTTTTCTGTATCTGTTTGCACATATTTAGATAAAGAATAGGAAGTAATATTTGTACAGCGCCCTTGAGGTGAGTTTTCAAAAAAACGGCGCTATACAAATCATCCAATTATTATTATTAATCAGCGGAAGATGATCAGCTATTTTGGAGCGCATAATTCTCTATGTTCCTGATGATTATCTAAGACGGCATCGTCATAGATTATTCTTCCTGCCTGTAGGACCAACATGGCAATGGTTCTTCCGGTGAGGAGGAGTATATTGTTCCTGAATAAAATCTCACGGGATATCGACATATTTTGCGTCAGTAAGGAGAAATTCAAAAGAGAAATCTCATTGATTTTTTAAAGAATCTCTCCTCATTCACCCGATCTTCACCGCTGCCTGAATTTATTTTTTCAGAATTTTTCTCTTTCTTTGTACTTGAATATGTGCAAATCTTTTTACCTTACATATATTTACTAGGTACATGCAATATATTATACGCGTTAAATGTATAACTTATTTGTAATGTGCAAGAAATTAAATAAAAAACAAAAATATTATTAAAAATGGAATTTTCAAAAATTTGATATTAAATAAAATTCTGACCCGAAATTGAAAACTGAACATTCTTAAATTGGTAGTAGAGCAACGCACGCCATTGTCCGTACAATCCATTTTTTATAGAATTTGTGTTTATTTAATATAATTCTAATTTATTCAATGATTAATGAAAAAGTTAATAAATTTCATAGTTAAGTTATTTATACGTATAACACTTCTTTTAGCTTCCGAAGACATTGTCAAACCTTACGCATAACAAAATATTCTTAATTATATTAAACAAAAATTAATAAAAGTCCCGCATGTAGGAAGTCGTCTTTTCTAATTCAGCAATTAACAAAAAAAATCGGTGTTTAATTTTAAAACAAAATTAATACGCTTGGGCAGCGCGGGATCTTACATATTAACTCAATTTGGCAAGGTGAAAAAACTGACAATACTCTTCAACAGTTTCAAAAAAGTACAGTAGTAAATAAGTAAAATTATAGATCAATGGAAAAAAGATGATTTTTCAGCATCAGCATTGGTGGAAAAACCTTTTTTTTTAGATTTTATATGAATACCGCACAAGAGTCCCAATTGCTCCCAACCGTCTGGAGCCAGTGAGACTATGGCATCCCCAATTGAGGAATTTTGTGTGGCTGAAGGTATTGGAGAGGGGAAAGAGAAAGGGAAGAGAAAGGTAGGGAAATGCCTGGCTATTCTGATCTGGTAACCAAACACGGGTAAAAGCCATTTCAAGTAACATTTCAATTCTGAATGTTGGTCTGTCACCAAGGCGATACTGAGAGTATCTTCCACTCTGGAACGTGCGCAAATATATTATTTTTAAGTGAATTAATTGTGAAACAGCAGAAATTAGTTAAATAAAATTTACTTGCGCTCGCCGGGATTTGAACCCGCGACCTTGGGATTCGTAGTCGAGAGCCTTACCCCTTGACCATGGAGGCTGTCTTTGGAGACTCTTGGCCGCCTCCGTAATATGCCTCCATCCGTCCGATCTCTTGCTATCTCCGTCCAGTTCTAACCCTCCTTCGTCCGACAGAATTATTAATATCCCGGGTCCATCATCCTCTACGCTTGAAACGCTAGCACTATCCTCGAGTAAGAAGAACCCGTAACTTTTTTATTTTTATCGAAGGAAGCAATCACTTTGTGGCTTGACATTATAATTTAAATAAAAAATGTTTTTGTTTTAAGCCACTTTATTTTTAAACATATTTTTATTTTTAATCTTAGAAAGTTCGGTAGTAGGTATATAACTACTTAAATATGCAATTTTATGAAGAAAAAAATTGACAACAATTATAATAAACAATGTATTTTATATTTTAAAACAAAACAAAAAAAAACTGTTTTTTTGGTCTCGCTCTTAAGACCATAAAGATTGGATAAAGAATTCATTTGATATTATTAAATTAAGAATCACAATTTCTTAAAAACCAACTTTTTGAACCATGAAGATATTTATATATTAAATAATGTGGTTTAAACCAAATAATTCTTATTAATTTATTTAATATATAAATATCACTGCTTTTCTAAAGCAAAGCTTTGTTCATCGGGATAAATAGCATACTAAAATGAAATGAAAAAAAATGAGTATGTAACAATACCAGCTAAGTTTTGTTCACATTTTTGGATACCTCTAGGATAATAAGGCTAAATTGTAACAGTAATGTCTAAATGTTTTGATAAACTAAAACAAATTGGCTTCGAATGTTATCTGCATAATTAATTTACAGATCATATAATGTTTTGTAAACGTTTGATAGCAGACGTAAGTTATTTCTCAAATGTTATTCAATGTGTGCAATGCGCAAATTTGTGCAGTGAATCATTAGTTACAAAATATTAATTGGCGATATAACACTGCGAGCTTGTCCGCTAGGCCCAGGTAGGTCAGTAAAACAAAATTCGAACATCGTGTTCTATCGTTTAAAGGGCTTAACTTTTACTGTGCTTAATTTTCATTCACCAGGACTGGACCAATATCTCTCTGAAACAACTGCGGGTTCAGAATTTACATTGTTACGTTCTGTTTTCCTGCCAAGATTACGAAAAAAAATCATTTTCTGAATGAGTTTCCCTTAAAATTGGGTCATCATCCATAATTTCGTCAAATGTTTCATTTCAATCATGTAAAAAGCAGATTGAAAAAAATTCACAGATATAAATCATTGTCACGCGCTGACTGTCATCCGGTAAAAAAAGAGGTTTCTTTAAACGTTCACTCTGGCCAAACGCGCCAACATTATTTAATGAAAATTAAATAACCACCTTATACCATTAGTTTGAAGGTACTGAGGCTTCAATAATGTGGAAATCTAAGTCTACATGTGATTTAAAAAAGACCTCGGATCTTTTTCATCAATATAACGTGCTGGCGGATTAAAGGAGCCTCTCCGATGGTAGGATCTCTTATCCATGCTACATGTCCTGCCTAGCGGAGCCGTCCAATTTTTGTAAGTCTCGTTAATAACGACCACAATCAATTGATATTGATCGCGGTTATTCCTTGTAAGGTTCCAAAGATAATTTTTGAACCTTTTTTTCAAAAATTTTTCCAGTATCCTTTCTCTATTCTTTTCAACGGCTCAGCACACCGAGCCTGAGCTTAACACTGATCAGATGATTGTTTGAATTTGGTCCTTCTCGAAAGAAATCTATTTTTTTTAGCGGTTACTGAATAATTCAATATATGTTTGGATCAGCACGCCTTTTAAAATTGATATAAAGTCATTAAAAGTACGAAAAAAAACTAGCTTGAAAATCTAATCTAACCTAAGTCAATTAATATTTTTTTAAATAAAAAAAAATATGTACATATATATTACGGTTAGGTTAGATTAGTTTAGATAAGGATTTATGAGATTTTTTTTCATACTTCATACTTTTTAAAAGTGTGCCGATTCATACTTGTGTTGAATTGTGAGGACTTATTTTTTTTTTTTCAAAAGATTGGTACGTATTCACTTTGTCGTGTTATTATTAATAATATTAATAAAAATACTTTGTAAACATTTTAATAAATAATTGTCAACATGTTTCGAAAGCGAAGCTTTCTTCATCAGGACATACAGAATACAAAATATTTATTGAATATTTTTTTAGCATACTAGGACAATATAATTATTACAACGTTTTTGTATAAACTGGAGGTTATATACACAGGCACTTTTGTTTTCAACATTCAACATCAGAAAGAAAAATTTTGGTGGAATGATGAGTCAATTGGTTCAGAATTTACTTCAGTAGTTTAGTATCGAGGTATTGCGTTACAAATTGTTAAAGTTTTACTAAGAAAAGCAATATTCTTTAGGCTTAAAATAACCCTTAAGTATATGCCTGAGCTTCATTGAAAAGTATTTGGTTTTAGTAATCAATATTTTAGAAAACCAATATTGCTTTCAGTTTTTCAACAGTACCCAAATAACGACTTGAAAAGAAAAATAATACAATTTTGGGAAATTTTTCAGAATACATTAGACTTCAACTTAAGTAAAGTAAATCATCAGATACCAATGGCTATGTACAATATCGCTTTGTGCAATGTCCTGAGACTTTGAAGTGACTCACGATATGGCGTTCAGACAGGAAACCTTGCCTTTACGAGCTTATTGCTACATAGTATCATTTGGTTTGGAGAAACGATAATGTTTTTCAATACCTGCGTCCATTCTAATACAAAGTCGTATGTTTGTTGAATTATTGATACATTTGAAGAAATCTAATTTTTCGTATTGCTGATTTAATTTTTAGCCATCGAATTATTAATTCTGATGCTATCAACTCCTGTGCATGGACACAGTATAATCATTCTCTGAAAATCTTTCTATTCATAACCTTGCTCTTGATCATTTGACATCGAAAGAAGGCTGTGAAATTTCTTCGAAATATAATTCTGTCTCACTCCTATCAAACGCTTGACGTGTTTTATAAGGAGCGATAAGATCTGCATTCAAAATAAAACTCCCCCATTTTGTCACGTTTTGACAGATTTCTTACCTTTTTTACGCTGAATCGGTCAGTGGACATTATCAGTAGATATTAAAAATGAAAAGCTGGAAGGTGAGAAATTTCAAGATTATCGCGTTCAAGGCTTCTTCATCAAACATGCTATTGCTTAGCAGACCTTGTTATCACTTTCCTTTTGCTTTGAATTTATGATGTTTCTAAAATAAGTTTCGCTGAAAAGATATAATTTTTGGTTTTTGTTGTTATTTTTAATAAAAACAGCGATTATTTTAATTATTTTTTTTTACAGATTATGAAAAAGTTAATGTAATATCACACACCACATAGATTACACACATACCCATATTCAAATCAGAAGAAGACAATATTCAGATTAGTTCTCTGTAATTTCAGATTCACAAATAGCGTGCATCGTAAATCCCGTACTTACGAAAAAACACGGGAACGCGTACCGAGATCAGAGATCAAAACCTGCGAGCGCCTACCATCACCTACTGAACCTAGACCCTCGCATCGTCACATGTACAAGGTCCGCTGAGGATCACCCGGAGTTTTCAATTAGTTGAAAGGGACTTTGTTCAAATTGGAAAAAATTGCTCAAATTGGTTTTATGAAAAATTGCACAGAGTCGGCGTCTGTGTCAAGAGTCCCCTGTGCAAGAGATTGACAGGTTGTGTTTTCTTCCCTCCAATCAGAAACAATTGCCTCCCTACAGTTCGCCTATATGCCACACCCGTCTGGTACATCTATGAATAATAATCCATTTTGAAATTACTTATTGAAGCGTATAAACTTAATTTTAATATATTTTTAATCATTAGTGACAACATGAACAATTCTCAAAACGAAACGTGAAACCGAAAAAAAGACCGAAAATAAACGGATAGCGTCATGACGGAATGGATTGGGGTGGATTATAGCCCCGGATAGACCACGAGGTTCTGGATTCGACTCCCAGCTGCTGCCGTTAACTTTTTCTTTTTGGTTTCATGTTTCATTTTGAGTGTGGTTAATATTACCTTCAGTGATTAAAAATATATGTCAATGAGGTTTATGAACCTCAATAAGTTATTCCAAAATTGAACATTAATAAGATTATCTAATATATCTACCTTTTGCTTTACAGAAGTTATCTAAAGCAGTCACTATTTCGTAGTCTTGTCTTGGAATATTTCCAAAAAACGATGTCTCTGTTATTACATAACGGAATTACTAATTACTTCTAGCCTCTCGTGCATAGGCATCTAGCTCCTTGTTAAAAGTCGGCGAATTTGGTTGGATGGTTCCGCGTCCCGGCACGAGGAGCGACGGCCATTTTGGCCACAGAAAAATTGCGGCATCAGAACGCAGAGGTTGTGTCATCGACACGCGCTCCTGCGCCGTCTTGTTACCATTATTTAAAAGCCCTAACTACTGTTAACCATTTACTTACGAGGTCCCTACATAGTGGACCGGGTTTGTGAACTGATATGAAAACACCGTTCCTGCCTGGAGCTGTCTCGACTCCGGACCGATGCCCCAACGTAAGCTGTATTTAAAAACCTCTTTTTGTTGTGCTGTACTTAATTGTGATTTAAAGTAACTTGCCCAATTTTAATGATACTAGAGAGAGAGAATTTGAGATTAATAGATAGGGCGTGTATTGCCATTTGTTAGTGTATGATTCCCCATATGTGCAAACTGTGATTGCCCTCCCGTAAAGAAACCTTGGCTAGAAGATGCATACCTTTTCATTTGGTAGTTGAGTACCTTTTTTCCTCTGAGCCGGTATGAGGCTGACGCTGACTCACAACTGCAAAAGAGAGATTACCTGTTCTATCTACTGAGCTACCCAGGTAAGCCCGGAGTCAGGTACCCGTCGTCTGGCCTCAAGGTGAGTTTAACCTAACCTGTTTCTTTTACACTGTTCTCAAAATTCTAATAACATAATAAACATTCATATATGACTACGACGTGCAATAATTTCTGACTTCAATATAAATCTTAGTACTATGCAGCATGACTACTCCCTTTCTAATGACTATTTCCAATTCATCATAACCTAATTAGATCACATCAAATTAAATATCTCTAGTCCGCCCTTGCAATGGACTGTTTATTAAAATAATTTAATCCTTTTTTTTAATTTATAATAATCAAAATAAACCAATTAAGCTGTTTTTATTTTTTGTTATTTTTATTATAATTAATGTATATTACCGTATTAAAAAATGTTCATAATGATACCCTCTGAGTCGATCATTATAAGGTTCATGAATTACACAAATTCACTACACACTTCAATATGTGAACGAAATGAAAAAATCCATGACAACACTGTGAGCCCTCCGTCTGCCAACTCACAATTCAATGGATATACTCTTAATGTTGTCACAGGCATATCTTTTATTCATAAAATATTTGCATATCATGAAAAAAAATTATTAGTAATAATAATACACGGATTATTTCCATAGCGCGGTTTTCGTTTTCATTTGAGAAAATCACCACAAGGGCGCAAAAAACAAAAATAATATTATCCCAGAAGGCTACCTTGGGGTACACCTTCTGACATAATTTCAAAGATTTCTTGTATCAAGACTTCGGATACCCCTGATGAAAAATTATTACTGTTTGAGAATGGCATTAAATTATTTTATATTTAGAATACTTTTTTATGATAAAACAGTACAACATGGGCACTACTAAACCTAATGAATATAGTTTAAAACCTGCTTTAACTAAAATGGGGCTCATAAAGTAAAAGGTGCATTTTGTTAATTAGCATTTTAATAAAATAATGTTCAATAGTCACGCTAGATTGTTCATTATAGGTCAATTTAAAAAATATGCAAGCCTTTTTTGCAAATTAGACCACGTGCGTTACTATATTGGCTACCTGTGCGTGATTGCAAATCAAATGTGACATAATTGGGTAACATGTCTTTATTGTGTGAGCGGATCACGAAACGTTATTTCCGTGCAGCTTTTTTTTGTGTGTGAAAATGTAACTATTTTATTTATTTATACGCACTTTGGTATAAAATATTATATAATTGGCATGAAATAATTAAGGAATAGTATAATAATACATTTATTTCTTCGGATGCGTGAGTAATAATAATATATGTATTTGTAATTAATATGATAATCTTTAATAATTCAATTGTTATTGAAAATTCTTTTGACAAACTAATTAATTAATGTAGTTTAGCGAAAAAATGCTTTTGAGGAACTATAAAAAATGTCTTTTCACATAAAAATGTGTTTATTATTATAAAATGTGTAATTTTAAGAAAGAAGTAACGAAATGTGTAAAATATAATTTAAAATTTTGTAATCAAAAATGTTTAATCGGAAATGACACATAAATTGCATTTTTTTACGACCTACAGTAGAAATAATCCTTTGGGGGATCAACTATTGGAGGAATCAACTTTCGGAGCGATCAACTGTCGGGAGGATCAACATATGGGTCACCGCAATATAAATATAACGACGACGCGTATATACGGCACTAATTGGGCGGGCACCATCATGCTTGACTGATCTTTGCGTGAGGGACAATCTTACTCAGCGGCAACTCACGCTAAGGTCGGCCAAGTCTGATGTGTCGAACAGACCAGTTGAATACTCTTGTACAAATTCCGCTAAATTTGAAGACAGGGTTTTTTTTTATATTTGTACTGAAACCACATTCTTGAAATGACCTTCCATTTGTTTGTGGTCAGAAAGCAATTTCAAAACCTTTGGGAGAAGTAAAAAAAAATATCGATTTAAAATTAACTATGAACTTTAACAAGATGTAAAGCGCCCATGGGGTGAATTTTATCACCAAACGGCGTTCAGAAAAATTGACATTTTATTATTGATTTAACGAAAAATCCGATTTTTGGAATAGCACGTTTTCTCCCAAGAATTATAAACTTTTTTTTTCTTTAAAAATATATGGTTAATTTGATTTATTCTTATTAGTAATATCGTGGAAATCATCTAGTATGTACAGAGACTGCGACAAAAGCGTAAAATATTCCTAGGTATATTATGTACTATTAGACATAATAGCATCCAATATTTGAATTTTTCTATATAAATTTTATTCGAAAAATATTTCACATTGTTCTGAGAAAAAAGTTTAAAAATATAATTTGGCAAAGGGAAGAATTCATTCATCCAGGAGTGGATTGATCATTATAAATATTGGATAAAAAATCTTTAAATTCTCTTCCAAATATTACTCAAAGTATTATTTTTAAAACGCCCTCACAAGCTAGTCTCTTTAAATCACACTTTAAAATAAAGCAATTTAAATTAATTTGATATTCTAAGAGACAAGCCTTTGTGAAGAGGAATCTTCATTTGAAACTATCCCATCTAATTTAGTTCGACAACTGTTCTTTTTGATTTTTTACTTTGAGTTTTCTAATTTAATTTGATTATTGGTATAGGATATCAATGTTCTTTTCAGGTAGTCACTTGTATTTCTTGAATATTGCTTTTTCTCTGTCAATATTGAGTCTAGTATTCCATGAATCAATCGATATGTTTTCAAAGAATATGCAGAAAGAAATGAGATCGCATTCTTCCTATGTTGTGAGTGGGTAGTTTCAGAAGAAAATGATCAATTACTTCCATGAAAAAAATATCACCACCATCGTCATAACACGATAGTATTTTTTATATTTTTTCTGCGTGGATCACAATTTTTTTTACAAAGATATTAAAAAGGATCAAAAATCATCATTCCGATATGCTTCCAGCAATTCTGTCATAAAAATCATACTTTTATCGAATGAAGTAAGTTTTCCATCAAGTCTAAGACGAACTAACTGCAATACTTCTTTTAAAAATTGTTGGAAGAACTTTGGAAAAACTACCAAATTTTGGCGGAACCGTGAACATGTTTAATATTTTTAAATGATGTAGAAAGTTGATATTAGGCCACAATAGATGAGATATACATTTGTATTTTAAAAACCGTATTTAAGATTCTGGGTGTACTGTATAGGGCCCGCAAATACTTTAATAGTACACATCTGAGGACCATGTACAAATCGCTAATGTTCTCCACCGTCGAATTTTACAGTGACCTCTGTTCTGTTTGACAGATTGCAATCTTTAGAGCACAAACGTCTGATGGGAATGCTGTCCTCGTTCTACCGGTATTTCGATTGAGGAATCGAGGAACCAACATCATTAATCCCTTTGGCACTGATGCATAGTCGGAAAACACGCCAAACGCGCGCCCAATGTGTACACTGTCGACAAAACTAACAATTAAACTAGTGAAATTTGTTTTTACTTTGTTATGTTTGAGAGTATTTGATTGGAAAATGTTTTTCAATGTCCACTAGAACGCAATCGCTCAACTTTTTTAAAGATTTTCCTTCAAAATTAATATTATGAGTATAAAATAAAGAAAATAAAAATAGAAAATAAAAAAAAAAATTGGCCCGTGGAGGATTCGAACCTCCAACCTCCAGTTTGCAAATTAATTTGGCGCTCTAACCTATTGAGCTAACGGGCCCGCACAGTCGCCGCCACGATTTGTGTTTATAACCGGCTTTATAACACCTAGAGAGAGAAAGTGTGGCAAGTCAGAAAAAGGGCCAAATATAGGGAATAAATGCGCGCGAAACGTAAATTAAAAGGGCGAAAGAGCCAGCTCTCTCTCATAATGGATTCCAGGCATCGACGGAAACAAAATATAAATTTTATTGGTAGGTAAATTCTTTTATTAATCCACTTGTAGAAACGCTCGTCATCGTGACCTCATGGTGTTATTCGTCATTATCGCTTCGTCGTTCAACACGCTCATATATCTTTTCTATTCATCGTGGTAATGACAAGTGACAAGTATAAAAATCGACATCCTACGTAATTTAGTAATTTAACTGAAGGAAGGTAAATCTGTAATATAGAATACAGAGGTAGGTACCTACTTATCGACGAAGCATGAGAAATGTTACAACTCATAGAAACTTTCTAAAACTGAATTTATTCAAATTTCTGAGGAGAAATAGCATGTATTATCTCTATATATAAAAATGAATGTTTGTCTGTAAGTCCTCGATTTTCTCGAAAATTATACTCCACCGGTTTTTCTGGGTTTCGCTGAAAATAGCACAGTTTTTTCTTATTAGTTCCGGGAAGGCTTAAAGAGTAATTTAAATGAAATCCAATATATAATAGAAAAATAAATTTATTAATAATTATTATCGATAACGAGTGATTTATTTATATATAATTTAAATGCATTAATTTTTTTTGAAATATTTCAATTTAATATAATAGTGGACCGGTTTCAGAAGAATCCTTCCTTCGTCAGGACTAACTAACTAACTAACCATCACGTCGTTTCTCCGCAGGGGTAGGCAGAGATGATGGACCGCAAAACAACTCGATCTTCACATACCCTTCTTGCTTTATTCAAATTCATACATCATCTCATACATTATTTTCTATCATTCCGACTTCTGACAAAGCCCAACTCAAGTATTTGATTCATTTGATAGCGCCATGTCTTCCTCGGGCATCCCCTGCTTCTTCTTCCATTCACATTTGCGTCATATATTCTCCTTACACTTCTTTCTTCGTTAATTCGCTCTACATGCCCAAACCATCTTAGCGTCCCCTTCGTAATCTAACTCATTACGCTTACATCAGCCTTACATTCTTTACGAATCTCAACCTTTTTCATACGATCTTACATAGTTTTAACGCGCATTCGTTTCAGAGATCTCATTTCTAAAGTATTCAGTTTATTTTCATCCTTCCTCTGCCAGTTCCATGCCTCACTGCCATACATCAGGGTTGGTACGAGACTAAACTAAGATACAAAACAATGGCAGACATACATGAATATTTAGGCGTTGGATTGGGGGCCGACCAATGAAGAAGGGGTCATTAAGGGGTTTTCTGAAGGAACAAAGGGTTTCAATGTAAAAATATCAAGGAGAGGATTATACGATAAATTTACATGGTTATTCAAAATACTAAAATTAACAGATTTTCTAATTTATAGTGCTTCGAAATTATCTAATTTTTGCCTTCCTTATTATAGTGAAGAATTTGTATCCCTGTATATTTATTAAAATATGATCGGTTGAAAATAAATGATTGATTAACACTGAAAAATTATTGTTATTTGAACGTCTGAAATGTTCCGTTATTCCGATATTTACATTACATTTACACTTACCTATGTAGAATGAAGGACAGTCATCAACATAGTTTGTAAATGCCCGAGTGGCTTAAGAGGAACGGCTGCGCGGCCTGTTACTTCACACAAAACTTAATTTTGGATCTGAGGCCAAAATACTCACCTAAACCTAACGATCTTTTTTTTTCATCAAAAAGTATAGTAAATATCTCGTACGGATTAGAAGTAATTTATTTAATTCTGTTTTACATTATAAGAATTGATTTTTAGCGATTTTAGAGGCACGTTTAACAATTATTTGGGGGCTAACGGTGATGTAAAAAAAAATTTTTTCCCCGTCTACCTTGAAAATATAATGAAATGTAAAATAATTTATGTTGAAGCACAAATTTGCCGTACACAATATTTGCATAACAAAAATAATAATTTAAAAAAAAAAACAAGATAAATCCCCCAAATAGTTTTCTAAGTTACCTCTAAAATTATGAAGAAAAAAAATTTCATAGCCCTTACTTACTTCATAATTAAAACAAAAAAAATGCTTCTCATCTGTATTCGATATTTACTAAACCTTTAATTAAAGTAAATATATCATTCAATTTAGATGGGTATTTTGGCCTCAAATCTAAAATTAAGTTACGTATGAAACAGGCATCACAGCCGTTCCTCTTAATTTATGATACCTATTTTAATTTATTTTTTTTTGGATTTTATATATGGTATTATTATGTGTGTGGAAGGCGGGTTTAATGTGGCAAGTTTTTTTGTGCCAAGTACAGAGAGTTTGAAATATATACAAGATTATATGGCATTAACAGAAATTGTGTAACATACTTTTTTTTATTTATTAGGATGTTTTTATTCCATAAATTTTTTAAATTTTGTCAATTAAGTGTGTGGTGTAAGCATTATTTAGAGCTGTTTGTTTGATTTTTTCTAATTCAATTTGTAAAATAACCGTTTAGATCCGAATTTCAACTAACCGATGAACCATTGAATGATGGGCATGTTTATGTGATACCGGGTGAGTTGAAGTATAATAGATATTAGTATCTGTGAATGTTTTTTTACGGTAAATATTAAATTCGATTATATTATTTAATAAAGTTAGTGTTAAATGTCATAAAATAATCAATGCATTCTGTCTACCTCTAAAGTATATTGAATGCTTTTATGGAATAATAATAATTATTATAAAAACAAATTCATAAGTATTATTCAATTTTTAATTATTAATTATTTTTATTTGAGATTTATTAACCTCATTTTAATATTTATTCATTGTAAAAAATAATATTATCGTAACCTAAATGAAACATGAAAGCGGAAAAAAAAGACAGAAAATAAAAAGATTTCAGTCGCATCTGGGACTCGAACCCAGGACCAGAAAATGACATAATTGAACTGGTCTCATTAGCAAAGTTGGTTAAGCGGTTGCCCCGGATAGGCAGAGGTCCATTTATAAACATAATGTAGGTAGATATATTCATAAAATAGGTTTAAAATAGGTGTACGAATGTACAAATAAAGATGAAGCATTACAATTGAAATTACAAGTACAATGAGAAAGAATAAAATGAAATACAATCGGAATACTCACGTTATAGTAAAATAACTATAATAAATAAGTAAGTTTATAGTATGAGTTCACTCATTTCGACTTTGTATTTTAATAATCCTGAATATTTTGTTACATTAATATCAGTGTTATTTGATATTATTGTTTCTACGATGTAAAATGGCGGCAAAAGTAATGCGCGACAAATTTGCATAATAACAGTTATTTACAGTCAGCTGAAGTTGGGTAGGCTTTATGTAATAATTGTGTATTACGTAGTATTAGAGTTTATTACATACACCGTCGACGGTATATGAATACATTGGGTTCATATTTACAATTTCAAGTACTTAAAGTGGGATGAAAGATAAATCTACAAAATAATAGCTTCTGTTATATTTTTGTATGTCAATCTAGAAACTAGCGAGCACTAGTAATATGACATTTTAATCGAATTAACTACTGAATATTCAGGTGTACCCATTTTTAGGTGAGAGTTTTTGTTCCAGAACCATCCGTTCGTAACGCTTGATACCATTTTCAACTAATATTTGGTCTACCGCCCGATTTCGCGGTTTTATAAACGTTCGTCAGATTACCGGTAGTTTGACAGCTGTCAGTTATTGCCCGACGATCGCTTATTTGAAACGATGTACTATTTTCCTTAAAACGATAATTATCGTTTGCATTTTAGAAATGGATTTCTTATCGAGCAGTGAAAGTGAGCGAATGGCAATTATTTAAGATAAAAAAACGAACTGATAACGATCCGTTAACGAAACGGTTCGTTACGTAAGAGAAATTTAGTAGTTCGTTTATAAAACGGACCGAAAAGTTACCATTGAAAACAACTCTCTCATTGCCTGCATTCTATTTTTATGTTCATGTTTATAATGAATATTTTCTAAACACTCAACCACTTATATCTCAGACTTTACAATACATTATCCTGAATTTGGCCATTAGTGCGGAGAGCTACTTAGGCGTTCATTTACTGAAAATTGTTTTTAAATATAATAATTGGGTAATTTGTTGAAAAATTTCATAAGATAAATATTGAAATAACGTACAAAAAATTTAAACAGAAGAATAACAAAGAATTTTTTTTACGATGGAGCGTGTCAACCTTTATACATGGTTGCGACTCATAGATCTGTTAAAAGTCATATGAAGTAGTGGACATGAGATCCCTCGATAGTATGTATGTATGGTTGAAACATGTACGATCGTTAATTCCTCATTTATGAGAACAAGAAAGGGACACTTAAATGGCTTTAAGAATGTACATGTATGAATGCATGACCGGATAATTCAACACGCTTATGAATTAGCAAACTCTTTTAAAGTGTTATAGTCATTAAAAGCATTAAAAAAACTGGCTCAAAAACCTAATCTAACCTAATAAATCATTTTTTTATCAATGTTTTTAATATAAATTATTTAAAAATAAATAAATAATTAATTTGGTAAGGTTGCATTACATTTTCATGGTAGTTCGTTTTTGTACTTTTAATGACTTTATATCAGAAATTTTAATTATAAATTATTTTTATTGAGATCTTAAAAACCTCATTTTAATATTTAATCATTAGGATTAGGTTTCATTTAGGTTATATTAATATTATATTTTACAATGATTAAACTTTATACCACTTTTAAAAAGTGCGTTGATTCGGAACCATATGAATGGCACTTATAAACCTTGTTACGTAGCGAATAGAAGATCTTATAATGTTTCTAGCTTCTCGTTTGCAAGGAATCGCATGGCAACCAATAACAAGACATCTCGCCAGAGGTTACCACAAGCAACCAATCCGGTGAGCTCCCGCCAGCCATCTTGGTTAATCAACCAATGAGGTCTAGTGGAAGAGATAATTACCGGCCGCATGGAATGGCGTGGCTTTCCGCGAAGCGAGCTCGCCGGCCGCATTCTCTTCCCTTCCCGACTTCCGAGCAATCAACTGCGTCCTTCTTTGGAGCACGCAGCCGGTTCAATTATTGCATTATTCGATTCCACACATAGAAACATCAACTGCACCCGGGCTTGAGGCCTATAGCAGATAATTACCACACTACCCTTGTAAAACACCTAGAATGGTGTCCTTTTAACTGTTAAACCCAGTGTGAGAATGATTAATACCTGTGCACTTTGGACGCTGACCACGTAGACTCCGCCTTGGCGACGGCGACGTTTGACCATCAGCTAATCATGAAAGCCGGTATCAACTTCCTTCATACCATGTGTTGTACTTGTGTGTGTTGCCTCATTAACTTGCCCGGTTAAAGCTCCTTCAGAGAGAGAGGATAGTCTAGAACAGAGTAGATGCCAACTCATTGGCGAAACCTGCATATAACTTGTATGACCATGTTTTGTTACAATAAATTCTGAGTTAAAAGCACGCCATCTCGTCAATTATTGTAGAGTAGATGCCTACCTCCAATTCTAAGGCCGCGGCCGACTCATTTGACCTTGAGAAAAGGAATCTTAATGTTGTACCAATGCTGAGCTAAGCCATGATGGAGCGGGGACCAGTCCTGAATGCGATCTCAAGGTGAGTTGCACTGCTTCTCTTTACACCAACTCTCTTTTCCCCACTTCCTTCCTTTTAGCGCCCCTAACACCGGCTTCCATCGTGTTTTTTTTCGTCCTTTCCGACCTTCTCCTCTTATCCCAATTTTTTTCCTCCCCTAACAACCTATAAAATACACATTGGACGTATACACTCGAACACAACATTGATAAAAAAACTCCACAAGTACCTACATGAATAGTACAGAAAACAACATAATAAATAACAATACATAACGAATACAGTAAAGAATGAATGTGGTAAAAAAAGCATTGTCAATGACGGTGTAAGTATACACAATATACACATGTATAAAATCCCCTTCCCGATGATAGCCTGAAAATGGAGAACCAAATTAACGCATTTTAGTTTCAATACGTATTTTTCTAAATTCAGTTAATAAGTTTTTTCAAAGCTAATAAGACAATTTGTAGGCTTTTTTTAATACTCCTCACTAGGAGTTCCTGTGCTGAGGCGGAAGGCTTCATTTAAAAACTGATTATTTTTAAGCTCCTACGAAGTTATTTTCAAGATTCTAGATAACTCCACTTCTTTGATTACTTTGAGCCAGGTTTTGATTTGATTTTGAGAGGATTTGTTTTTCTGATTTTTTTATGACCGGTGAAAGTGAATTATATAGCTTAGTGGAGAGATATTTAATAAATAAATAATGATATCTTTATTCTAATTAAATTTAACTATAACTAAAAGATATGTATAATATAATAATGTAACTGTACAGTGGTTTATAAAGTAAAATAGAAAATAATATAATAACAGTTATAGTTGAAGTTTCACATAACCCGCCTCACTAGGCTAGCCTGTGTTGAGGCAGTAATTTTGGTAATTATTTTATAGGTTTAAAATACCTATGAATATATACTTATATTAATATTATTTATTACTTTGTCCAAAAGTTGTTTTAAATTTAGGAATATTCATAATGTCATTTTGGTTCTCTCTTGTGTAGTGAAAATTAAGTTTCTCCTAGTTTTTAAAACTTTTGAAATATTCGATTAAAACATTCTTAGCATAGATATTTTGGATGTTAAGTACTGCCAAATATTTGGTAATTTCTTTTGTTGGCGTTCTAATGGGGATTTAAAAAACCGTTTTGGTTTTAAATAATTGTTTCATATGTTAGTAGTTGCCAATTCCCATCCTAGTGTACCATATTCGAGGCATAATTGAGTAAAATTACAATGTATACCTAGATTGAAAATAAAATGTAATGTGTTTTACGATATATGATATAATTAATGTAATATAAGCACAATATGTAATATATGATAAAATTAATATAATATAAGCAAAATATGTAATATATGATAAAATTAATATAATATAAGCAAAATATGTAATATATGATATAATTAATATAATATAAGCGAAATATGAAATATATGATTTAATTAATATAATAAAAGCAAAATATTTAATATGTGATATAATTAATATAATATAAGCAAAATATGTAATATATGATATAATTAATATAATATAAACAAAATATGTAATATATGATATAATTAATATAATATAAGCAAAATATTTAATATATGATATAATTAATATAATAAAAGCAAAATATGTAATATGTGATATAATTTATATGATATAAACAAAATATGTAACATATGATATTATTAATATAATATATAAGCAAAATATGTAAAATATTATATAATCAATATAATATAAGCAAAATATATGATATATAAATATCCTAAGTAATATAAAATGTAAGGTAAGAATAGTATGTATGACACGTAATAAATCGCAAATTACAGCGTATATAAGAAACATATGTAAGATAAAAAACAATCCGTAAGTTAATAAAGACCATTACGTAGTTAAGGTGAGTTAAAAAAGTTTAAAAAAAATTCCTTTAACTTTGATTAACTAATGATTTAAAAAAAAGGAGGATGGACAGAGAAAGAAGCTGAAAGATTATATTTAGAAGATTTGAATTAAATGAAAAGTCGAGGATGCTTCGGTAAGTGTGGAATGATTAGATTAGTGACATATTGAAGTTAGTTTAAATAACAGAAAACGTTTTGTACAAATGGAATGGAAAGGGTGGGTGTGCGATAATGGATTATGCAAAAGCTGTTCGCTAAGTCAGAGTTGTATGGCGTTATTGACTTCTGCCTACCTCTGCGGAGAAATAAATTGGACTGTTGAAACTTTCATTTTATTTGTTTATTTATTGACGCTTAGAAGCATATTACATGTTAACATATTTATGTCATAGTAAGTTTTATAACGAGTTTAATGATATAGTACATAAAATAATAATTATAGTGTAAAATAAGTAAGTAGGTGCATTATAAGTATGTAGACACAGCATAATGAATATCATTTTTTCCTGTAGTTTTATTATAAGAGCGGGTTTTAAAAAATAGTATAAGAGGTGTTTATCACAAAATTAAATAATATAAGTATAAAATAAGTAAGTAGGTAGTCACCGAAGAGTATAGATATTATAGTCTATGGTATGTTCTATGCAAGTAGCTGGTTGCAGCGCAATGGGTGGGTAATACGGTGATAAATACTATGACTATGTAAAACATGAACACTCGTAAAGTGTGTATATAATACAGCAAACCTTTATTACGCCCGATTGGGTATTTTACAGAACATAAAATAATAAATACAACTATAAAAATGAAAAAAACTTATGTTGATATAACCACTGCTTCCGATCCAAGAATATCTTTGTAGAACAGTTTACTTATGCAGAATGTAGAAGAATTAAAAGAAATTACGAGGGAAGGTTAAAATCATCAAAAACAACAATAACAGCACAAATCGCGTGTTTTTCCCCATTACTCAAAGGGTTGAGAGAAGCTCGGCGTGAAATTCTACGCTTTAAGTTTAATAAGGGAAGAATTGAAGCGCACATTATAATTTTAAAAAGGTTTTGAATTTTTTTTTAATTAAAAGAAACGGAGCCGACTTAAAGTGAAGCATATGTGTTATCGTTTATACTCTATATCATGATGGATTTTAAATATTATGAAAGGATCTACTTTGATATTAAGAAATGAAAATAAATTGTCAAGTTTAACGTAGGTATGTATTTCTTAGATCTTTTTAAAATATACTTAAGTATCGTAAATTAACTTTTTTTTAAATAATTAAAAATGTACTTTGTTTACACCACTTTTATAAAAATAAATAAATATCTCTACATGTTTCGACAGCGATACTGTCATGGAATATATTCCTGAGGATGACAGCATTGCTGTCGAATAGAGATATTTATTTATTTTTATAAAAGTGGTGTAAACAAAGTACATTTTTAATTAATAATGACGCCACAAAGTTTCCATTCGATTGAAGAAATTTTAACTTTTTATTTTATTTTATCGTGTTTTGTGTTTTCAATTAATTTTGTTTTTTTTAAATTTTATTTTATTATATTTAATTTTAATTTCAATTTTTTTTTGTTAAATATCATAGTAGTATCTAATATTGGTATAGTTAACTGAATATTATTAATATATTGTAATTAAAACGGTGGCAATTGATTTCAAACTATGTTATATTGCCATTATTTCTTCAGTGTGTTCATAATATTAAATAATGTTAGTAGGCGAGTGAAAATATCAATTCTGACTAAGTGATGATTTGAATGGCGAACGAAAATCAAGTTTGTGATGAAATTGTGCTCTAGCATTTTTCCGAAAACAAGTAAAATTACAAGAATAAGAACCTTACTACGACACAAATTTCTAGGAAATGATATGTGTGCCAAATACTCGGGCCATAATAAAAATAGATTTTATAACTATCTTTAAAAAAGTTGACATGGGCAAATGTATGAACTAAAATTTCTGCGAACAGCCAGTTACTTTATATTTTCGTGGAAAGCAATCGCTCGCCAGTACAGTAGTGTACATAGTGTTTGAAGAAAAATGACACTCTATTTAAACCATCAATTCATTGATGACTAATTAATTGCTTAAAAAAATCAGTAATTCAATGATTATCGTAGGGTGATGTTATATTTAATGTGTTAATGACTAGGAAAAATGGCAAAATTTCAACAAATTAATATTATTATTTTTTCTTATCCAGACTGGCAGAAATCTTACATCTTTTTTTTTGCCAGAAACAAGTCAAAACAAAACAATTCTCTGCCTCAATCAAAAAGCGCTGGATCAAATTGCATGAACTAGGTTCATCTGTTTTGGCTTTCTTTCATGCATTATTGCAGTCGAATAAAATAGGACAATTTTCACATCTAGTAATTGGCTTTTTGTGTACATATTGATGTGGCGGGTGATCCCAACCAACATTGGCTGCTTGGCCATTCTGAGCGGTAACTTACCACGTCTCTTGTAAGATTTTTTAATATGAATTATTCGTTGTTTTTCTTACTGCCTACCCTATTCAAAACTACTGTGGACGCTACTGCATAGAGCATAAGGTTCACCGCAAGGTGGGTACTATATATATTTTTTTTGTATTTCTTAGGCATTAACCATGTAACAATTTCTAGTCATTTTGTTTCATAGAGTTTTATCCGCTATGTACATTTGTTACTTAATTTAAAAGGAATAAGATTTTCTATCACCACTCCTACACCCATTCTCTTCACCGAATTTATAATTGTGGTTAGCTTAAAAACTACGTTCCATTCCCAGTTTAAAACATAAGTAAAACAATTCTTGGTTAGTTTTATTGTTAACAGTGCATAAAAAATGTAAGCAACCAGCTGACGTGTTTATTATAAGAAATGAACAATGAGTCCCCTGTCCTTGGCAGTGTCTAGTGGATAATACAAAATAAATACGGGCTAGACTTACGAGTCAGTGAGTTATCAGTTATCATGATGCACCTATTTAATTATCTGCCTCTATAAATCAAGTCAATCTCCTCAGTCCAGGAACTGGATATTTTCAAGGGTGAATACTCAAACTAATACACCGTGAAGATTTCCTTAATAGAGCAGCAAGCTATTAGGCTCTAAATCAGTATTACTTAACCCACCGCAAAATAATAAAATTTGATATTTTTTCCACAATGTGAATGAAGCAAAAAGTTTGTTCCAAGATCGAGTTTGGTGTATCCTCTCTGTCCACCCCTGCGGAGAAATGGTGTGATGGTTAGTTAGTTAGAAAATTTATTTTGAATGTCTTAAATATCTATGTCAGTAATGTCCTTAACTGCAGGAATACGATTCTAAACATCGAGTAGTAATGCTATGTAAATTTAACACAAATGTGCAAGAGGCCAAAATAATAACTAATAATTAAACTTATGAAATTTATTTTCACTACGTTATCTGTCAGAATATTTGATTGGAAAATGTTTTTTAACGTCCACTAGAACGCAATCGCTCAAAATTTTAAATATTTTCCCTCAAAATTGATATTACGAGTGTAAAATAATAAAAAAAAAATTAAATAGAAAAAAGAACGGCCCGTGGAGGATTCGAACCTCCGACCTCCAGTTTCAAGATAAATTTGGCGCTCTAACCTATTGAGCTAACGGTCCCGCAAAGCCAGCGCCATTATCTGTGTTTATAACCACCTTAGTCATATTAATACACTTATAGAAATGCGCGTCATCGTGATATCATGGTGTCATTCGTCATTATCGCATCATCGTTCAACACGATCATTATACGAGGCATGTTCAGAAAGTAAGAGTGCAAGATATTTATATATTTTTAGAAGAAGTATATTTGAAAAATAATTTCAGGATATTCTTGATACATTTGTTGAATATTTTTCCACATATTTGCCGTCACGTTCAATGCATTTGGTGACCCGTGGAACAAGCTTCTTTTTGTCCTCCTCGAAGAACTCTCTCACAAGCTCCTTCTCCCACTTCAGAACCTCTTTCTGCACCTGCTCGTCGGTTGAAAATTTAAGTACACCCATATGTGCTTTCAAGAAGGTGAAAAGATGATAATCTGAAGGCGGCAAGTCAGGGGAACACGGGGGGTGGTTCAAAACATCCCAACGAAATGAATCCAAGAGCACCTTGGTGGCTAAGGCTGTGTGAGGACGGCGTGGTCGTGAAACAAGCACACTCCTCTTGTCAGTGTTCCCCTACTTTTGTTTTTTCGATTTTTAGGGTCTCGTATCAATATCGTTGTGCATTGATGGTCTCTCTCTGAGGTAGAAATTCGACCAAAATGATGCCTTCTCGGTCGCAAAACACTGAAACCACGATATTTTGTGCCTGAAATTGCGGTTTTGATTTTTTTGGCAGATGAGGAATTGGTGTGACGCCACTGTGATGATTGTATTTTTGTCTCAGGCGCATAATGAGATGCCCACGTTTTATCTCCAGTCACAATAGAGCTCAGAAATTTGTCACCTTCGATGTAAGTGATTCAAGAAATTTCGGTAGGTGTTATTATGGAAAACGGATCACGGCACGCGGCTCACATTTCTTACCGACATCTTTCTCGCAACTGGACACTATAACGTGAGTTTACGTACTACCGTGTTTCTGCAATGCTCGCTCTTGTTAGGAGATCCTCTTCTACCACTGAGTATTTCCAACCCTCAAAAAACAAAAACCACAACCCGTTATGGTTACTTTCTGAACGTTCCTCGTATCGTTTCTAATCAGCGTGGTAATGCCAGGTAAGAATATCGACGTCAATAATTTAGTAATCTATACTATAAAATAGAGAGGTAGGTTCCTACTTATCGACGAAGCATAAGAAATTTTACAACTCCTAGAAACTTTCTAAAACTGATTTTATTCAAATTTCTGAGGAGAAATAGCTTGTATTATATCTGTATATATATAAATGAATACCTCTCTCTGTCCTCCGTTTTATCAAAAAATACTTGAGCGGTTTCGCTGAAAATAGCACAGTTTGTTCTTATTAGTGCCGGGAAGGTTCAAAGAGTAGTTCGAACGAAATGCAATATGTGAAATGGTTGCTATAACGCTTTAAAATTATTATGAAAAACATTGAACCCTCCATGTTGTATTGAGGTTAGCCTATAGATATATCACTCTGGTTGCTACAGATTGCATATTCAAAAGAAGAAGGTTTGTTTGGGTAGAATATTTTCATTGTGGAAAACACAAGTAGGTACCTACTTAGGAACATTATTATTTAGACACTCTAAACACACATGAACCAAAATTTTTGCTCCTAACGTATTAATTATAAAGTCTATGCAATCGAAAATTTTTGTAATCCTAGAAAAAACATTATTGAACTAATTAGTAAAATAAAAATCGATGTTTGATTTAAATTTTAATTAATATTAATATTTCCCTACGAGAGGTATTTTTAGTCACGGAAATATTACGCACAATCCGTACTTTTCGACGGACTTTGAAGGATATCCCGTCCTGCATACTCGCTAGCATTACGGAATCGGTTGAGGGAGTGCGGAGGGCGGAGGTATGGTTACTTGCTACAGCGTGATTCATTCTCAGTTTCTAGCAAAACTTGCACGAACTTACTTCGGCGAACCGCTGTGCGCTGCTGCAAACGCTATTATACATGTGTTTTTTGTGAATTTTTAAAATGGCAAGACGTGGTTTGACAGACCGATGGAAAACATTATATGTTTATTATGTTTTTGTGTAAGATTTAGAATACATATTTGTGTACTTGACATTCTTTTTTGATTTGTCATATGTTTGTATTGTTTCTTAATTTGAACTCAAATAGGTTGTTAGGTTAGGTTATATTAGAATACTTAGATACTTTTTCACTTCTTGTTCACTTTTTGTTTCTTGGGAAAATTTGATTTATTTTATTTTAATGTTTTATTTATATTCTTTTACACTAGTTAAATATTGAGTTTCCTATTCCCCACAACTGTAATTATTTGTATTTTAACTTGGAGAAAAAATTGTTTGAAGACAAAAGTTTTTTTTATGTTTTTCTAAATATATGTATATAATCGATTGAGGACTTATCCAGATGAGGAATTGAACTCACGACATCTGGGTGCGACCCAAAAGCAAATCGAACTCAGCCAGTAACCGGTACGAAATAATAAATAATATATGGTTAAATTGTTACTCGATTTGTACGAAAAGACCACAAGTGTTTATTTCGGTTTTTAATTCGTAATAATGAACACAATCACTTTGGATTTATAATTATTATTAAAAAATATAATGCAAAACCAACATACAAATTATATCCAGTAACATTTTCCAAACTCTGATCATCAATATAAAATGATTATTTCAATAAATAATTTAAAACAAAATAATATTGTACTAGGACATGCTTTATTTTTCGTTCGTGTTCGGTACTCGTAGCGGGCTGTCGCCAGCCGCGTCAGTATGCTTTTGTCAACCTAGCGGGACTTACGTCCCTCTCAACAATACTTTATGATTCTATGGAAAACTATAAATAGTATTTTTTTATAACTCTAATATGTCTTTTCCAGTATAATCAATTAATAAATGTTGATAGATTTTATTATTATTTTTGGCTTAAAAAGCAATATTGTTTTGAATTTGTATGGGGTAAATCCGAGTCCTGCACCGGAGAGCGCGTTATAATTTGGCACCGTATAAGAAGTGATTTATTTAAAAAAAAATGTTTGGAATGAAATAAAATTTTTAAATGGATGTTTCTTTGTTTACAGATATTGTTAGTCACCACACTTACTATCGCTGTCAAATCAATTATGGCATCCAAACGACGAGCAATAATTTACAACTTCATAGGTACATATCAGCTAGTCCAGTTTGAATATTTTAATCAATCAGAATCGTATATTTACTTGAAATGATTTATTAAAACGATTTATCCACTTTTTATTATTGACCTGTCCGGTTTCAGCCTATCATGGCCATCTTTCGGTGCAGCTCGTTTTCTGATGCTTTTATATGATGAAATGTGGGCGATTTCTGATTTTTTGGTGAGTTCACTGTTGAGTTTTCCCATCTTAATTGCCATTTCGTGTTTTACATATGAATTTCCAAACATTTGGCTATTACCATCACTAAGTCATACCCTAACAATTGAATGAATACCAAATTAATGGAAATTTGTAACAGTCTGAAGATCGCCTTCATAAATCATCAAAATTGAATTCCAACACGAATTATCAGTATCAAAAATATCAATGAGGAAGAGAATATTTACAAATCCTAAATGGAATACTATCTTTTTCAATGAATAAATGTTACAATGAGGTTATATTCATCAAGAAGTAATTAAAAATATAAATTGTGCATAAATATTGACTAGAATAATCTCTTCAAAAGATTGGTATTCATTTTGTGGCATCATTATAATTAAATTAATTAAAAATTACTTTGTATTCACCACTTAATTAACATACCCATATCAACATGTTTCGAAAGCGATGCTTTCTTCATCAGGAATATATAGAATACATAGATAATGTTTATATTATTAAATTGGTGAATACAAACTAATTTTTAAATAATTTATTTTCTTTAATTTTTAAATGACCAGATGAGATGAACATTAATATCCTAGCGTTATTCTTCCTGATTTTTATTACATTGGAGATGTAACCCTCCTCACTTTCTTCAGTTTCATAATATTTCCCGAATTGGGGATGACACAGTTTCACTTGTTAGAGGTGGTTGGGACTCTTGTGCGGTACCACATAAAAAATAGCACTGGCGTCATCTGTCGGACTGGGTAGGAAACTTCCATTCTAATTAAACGGCATTTTATTCCAACGTTTAATTAAGATTCTTGGCGTGCTGGAATGCCGACAAGAAATGCCCAAACTGCTTAAGATTTGCATCGCAAAGGCGACCGGGGTGTTGTTGGACCAGTTAATGAGATTCATTACTCGGCACAAAGAAAAACTTAAACAAAATCAACTTTGCAAACGCTCAAACTTTCCCAGACTTACGCCTGGTTTGTCGTACAAACACTTTGGCTGGCAACAAACTAACGCGGTACTCCTTAAGAAACGTGCGAAGTTTTCCGAATGTTTTTTTTTTCTTGAGGTGGAGATTTTTTTATGGTGATTTTTCGATGAATTGTGGCAAAATGTGATAATATACGCTCAATAAGGATTAATAATATTGTGTAAGTTCCAAAAAAATACACCTAGAGAGGAAAATATTTCCGTATAGTCTTTGTTGGAGGCAACCATTTAGAATCTAAACGCGGCGCGTTGCTTGTCGTTATAACCCAAGCTATCTGAATTAATTCTTTTGACATCCTTTTTTATTCACTATATAGATGGGTATCATTAATGTACGTATAATATCGTTAGCATTCAACGAAAACAGGCTAAGTCAAAGTCTTTGTTTTTTGGAAGATTGAGATTGACAATTTTTTCAAAGATGCAGGCTCATAGTTTCGCAAGTTGTAATATTTTTTATTCAATTATTTTGTGTTTCATATACTTAAAAAATATTCTGAGTTCATGTCTATGCAAATTAGTCGTGGGCGAAGCAGCTCGGTTTAGTGAGCCGGATCACTAAATCAGCTCTCTGTAAAGACAATCCACATGAAAACTGGACGAAAAAAGTATCGTGTAAGAGTGTCTTAAGGACGTCTTTAGGAAGAGTAAGGGAGCGAAGGAGAGGGCATGGTGCGGTAGGACGTGAGCCGTCATTTAAACGAGCCGGATCACCGAACCGGTACACTACAAAGAGCTGATTTAGTGATCCGGCTCACTAAACCGAGCCGATTTGCCCACCACTAATGCAAATGACTTCCGTCTAAGCCCTTTGTACACAAAGCTACACATAAATCGGACACCTAGGTTGTGTACTCACGTCGCAACTAACTTGTCGCACATAGTCCATACACATCGCTACCGAAATCTTGATATTGGCATTACCACCAATAATATTTTATTTATATTTATCAAGATTAAACATATTTGTAATGAACTACCTGATGTGTACCCGGCAATGGTCGGTTTTGTTAAAATAATGTTATGAAGTGAATTCTTGCTTGTCGTTGAGGGTGCTAATTGATTTGAAAGGGAAAGTAATGCCTTGTGGCGACTGTTACTATCTCTAAACAATGAAATAAATAAACAATTTGTAAATTTTATTTCGTTCCAAAGATTTATTTTTTAATTTATGTAAATAATAAAAGTAGTTTCAAAGTAGGTACCTACTTGTGTTTTTTATTTTGAAAATATTTTACCCATAAAAACCTTCGTCTTTTGAATATGTAATTCATTGAAAAACAGAGTGGTATATATATATGGGCTAACCCAAATACAATATGGCGAGTTTAATTTTTTTCATACTATTTTTAAAACGTTATATGAACAGTTTTGGATATTGATTTTATTAAAACTACTATCTAAACCTTCCAGTTACTAATAATAAGAAACTATACTATTTTCAGCGAAATCAGCCCCCCCGCCATTCGACCAGAACACCATGTAAGCTGAATTCCCATCTGCCCATAATGTGTTGATTTAATCCCTTGTTTCATCTGCATAACTCGGTTAGAGATTCCAATCAGAAAGTGAGAGAGATTACAATAGAATCCTACCTAGATTAAGACCCTTTTTTACTGTCTACACGATTATTCTTAACCCATCGTGTTTGTCTGAGTTGCAACAAACACCGAGTTTGAAAACACTTCCGTGTACTAATTTAACGTAGAAATAGAAATAGATTGCGATCGATTCGCGACCCTGTATGATAAGAAGTTGATGTCCCCTGCCGATCTGAGCTAGGCTAATGTCCGGAGCAGACTTCAACATCGAGGAAACCACATCCAGGGTAAGTCCTGCAGATTGTAATTGTCTCCCATAACTTCCCCTGTAACCCAACCTTCCTCTTCCCCGTTTCCCCTCCCCCTGACACTCCCAGTTGTAATGGTCTAACCATCATCCTTTTCTTTTAATAGAACCCTGGAAAATATTTTTTTTTATATGCATAACTTTCATGCTAGAAAAGCTTAAGGGAGCGACATCTATCGACTTGTGGAGAGTTTGATTACAGTGAATTATAATCCAATAATTTTGATTCATAAAACTCGTTGCAACATAAAACCACGAGATGGCAGTGAGAAGAAGGTGTTCCCTCTTATAAATAAACATCACAGGATTGGGTGAAATCAACGAAAAAGTTACCAATCAAACGAGCGTTCTACATAAACAACAATTAGTGGTGACAGGACAAAGGAAATATTAATTATTTATGTGAATCGAAAGGGTTCAGATCAACGGCCTATAATATAAACATTTCACTAGCGGTCGAACAGGACGAGAAGAGGTCGTGAACTTTAAAGGAAACAATGGGAAATGCAGAGATGAATAACCATTGAAAATGGAAGTAGAAAGTAAAAATAATATGCAAAATGTTAATTACAAATAAAAAAACTACAAAGAAATGATTTATCTTGCACGGGGAAAGGCGTGTTTGCATTAGAATTTAGACAGAAAGACGTGTCATGTAAGGCTAAGCGGAAAAACAACGAATTAGAGAAAATAATTCAGAGAACAATAGCTTCAGCAGATGAAAAAGGGAAGAAACAAGAATTATACAGTATGGAAACTTCGGCAAACTTAAGAGGCGATTTAGGCGAGACTAATGTGAAATAGAAGTACAATTTTCTAATTTCAGGAACGTAGATAATTACAAGGGAGTGAAACTAGGCTGATTTTAGGTGATAAAAGGTATTAATTGAGTAGATTCGGGACATCAGATATTATGAAAATGTAGATGAGAAATGTATCAATCAATTATAAAATTTAAACTGAAGGAATTCAATAGAAATATTGAGATATATGGACTACTACTTTGAATATAGTTCGATACATTTAGGTAAAATTTTGAGGTTGTCAATGACTAATGTAAACAAGGCGACAAGAATTGTTTATCCAAGCGATCAGATGAACATGAAACTCGGGCAATAAAGAGATAAACGAACAATTAAAAATATACAGGGAAGATAGGAATATTTATTTAAGGAAAAGTAATAAAAAATAATGGGTTTTCGATTAACTCTGATTTATATCGGTTTTTTACAAAAGTAATGATTATTACCCATAGTAAACAATAATCTAATGTGATATTGAGTTAGAGTGGAATGGAGAAAGGGGAGTGGCCAGGAAAGAAGTGAACGAACTCATATCTACCAGGTTTGGGGTAGGTAAATCGCAGGTAAAAACGCCAATAAATTAATACATAAAATTATTAAAGGTAGTGAAAAATCAATTAAGGATGATATCAATCGACCCGGATGAAAGTATAAGCAGACGACAGGTACATGCAAAAGGTGTAATACAGCTAGACCAGGAAGAAGCAGTGCAACACATTGAAAAATCATTCTGGAAAGGTATATTTATTAACTCAGGCAGGTGAGGTGGGGAAGAAATTATAAAGTGTTTACACCAATATTAGGATCAATTGAGAATTGCACGAAAATATGCGTTAATCGAATATTCACATGTTAGATCAGAGAAAAACCATGTTACCATCGGAAAATTCATAAATAAAAAGATATCGCATATCAAGATAACCAGGGACTAAGGGAATTTCTAAAATAAGGAACAGCAGGGCGATCTAGAGGAATGAACTAAATTCGATCCTGGCCGGAGTGAGGAAAAGTGATGGATTCAGAGGCGGGCCAGATTTTATCTAAATATTTACATTGAAGAATTACAGTCGAAATTAGTATTACTTACATATAGGTTTACGAGTTAATAGAGAACATAATTTAATGTAGGTATGGAATGGAGTTAAATCCTTTTGATTCTAAGCTAGGTATATAAGGCAATGTAATGAGGGAATATGGGATTAGTCGCGAATACGTCGGGCGAGAAAAAATTAAATTACGTGCTGGCCGATTTTAAGTAATTGTTTTGTTTTTGGACTTAGGAAGTTTCATTTGATTTGTTTCTTACAATTAAATAAAGTTTTAAATAAATTCTTTTAAATAGTTGTTGGATTGATTCAACAATAGTTTGATTTAATTCAATAATAGTTTGAAAAATATTGAAGTTAAAATTCATTATAATTAAGTTGATACTAAAAATTACTTCTGTGAATTAATTAAAATTGGTGGTTTTAAGTGAAATTATAATAATCGAAAGTGTTTATAAATAAAGTGTTTGAATCGAAGTCTTCTAAAATTCATTATATTTAAGTGAAGTGATATAAAAAAAGTGACCCAGTAAATAAAGTGTTTTGTGTTCGAATTAATATTGTATTAAAATAAATTCTCTTGTTGATCTAATACAATAATAGTTTCATAAATAGTGAAATTTCCTAAAAATTAATAATACTTAAATTACGTTAAAGATTCTAAAAGTTGTAATTAAATTAATTTTCTCAAAACTGTTAGAGCAATGTGATAATAATAATAATTTAATAAATATTGAAAATTTCTAAAAATTAATAAAGTTATTTGTTTAAAGATTTTTAAAATTAGCTTCTGTGAATTAATTAAAATTGTTTAAATGAAATGTGATTTAATTCATATTTTGTGTTGAACTAAATTCATTACGAGTTTAAGAAAAATTAAATATAATTGCGTTTAAAATAATTTAGTGAAAGTTTAAAAACAGCTGAGTCTTAGTTTCATATAATTCATTTTTAATACCTAGCGTGGGATTAATTTCGTCAAAGAAAAATAATAAAGCTCTAAAATATTACCAAGCGTTCGGTTTACGGATTTAATTAATAGTTAGTAAAGAGAATTACGTGAGTACAAAGAATAAAATAGGAAAATAAAACAACAAAAATTTAAATATTGTTTAATAATATCCGGATTGAGAGATCATTAAATTTGAAGAAATAGTACAAATCGGTAGATCACGAATTGAAATTAGGAAACACTAGATTGTATTAAGTAAATATTTCTAACTTAGATTAAACATTCCAGGCAGGGAAGTTCAATATTTTCTGAATCTTCATATTGGCGTGTATAACCCGTCTGGAAAAATTATGAATTTGTCGGAATTCAGGTGAGTCAAATTAATATACAAGTTTTCAGGATCCCGGGGAAGGCGAGGATGGAGATATGAATTATATTTCTAATGACTTATAAGTACATGTATTGTATGTGTGTATATGTAAATATGTATATATATATATTTATATTTAATGTTTAATATATAGGTCAATACTATACGACCGTTATCTATCATGAGTGAATGTTTTGTATACTTGAACAAAGCCGTTCTAATCAAATATTTGTGCTACCTTCATGAGATATTTTACGATAAATCTTTCCTTTCGCATTGAATTATAATTAAACTAGTACTATAGATAATTCAATTGTCTCACTCATTACCAGCACTTGACTTTTAAATATTCAAAAATACCTATTTTTTTCCATAAATACATTTAAGTATTTATAAAAATTTCCGGTAGATACCTACCTGTATAATTGTCTTTATCGAGTTAATTCATAGTCAACAACTTCAGAACATCTTTTATAGGTATTTCACTGTGTAGTGAAATAACTTCGGCTAAAGACTTGGCCTTTACTAAGAGAATGTATGTGTGTATAGGTATATATATAAAGAAAGTGTATAATGTATCTATCAAATCTATATGGCCGTTATTTATTTTATGTTTATTTATATACAATGTTTAATATGTATATATATATAAAACCAATTATTATATTTATGTATATCTCCTATAAAAACAATTTATTTTATTAATATATACATTTTCCTAACATATAAATTCAAAACTAACGTTACTAAAATTACCAACAACCCAAACGATTTTATTAATTCAAAGATCGTTATCATTCTAAAACAAACCAATGAATCCTAATTGTTATGCTTCCTGACGGGGGTCTCTGACACTTAATAACTGTCGCATATCTCAATGACACACTTCCTCGACTGTTATTAAAACTAGGTCAACATTCCAAACCACACCTTCTTTTATCGAAGTATGTAGATACGTATAAGTATGTATATATATATTCGAATTTCAGTACATCTTACGAAGAATAAGTACTTTAACAAACGTCGACATTTAATTGAAAAATAACTATCATCTTTTGCGATGGACTATCATCTTTTAGAAATCACGTATTTGTAGTTTGCGTACATAAATATTTTTATAGCGCCATTTTCATAGAAAGATTCAATTCAAAGGCGCTCCACACCCGTTCGAACATATTGATGAATTCAACAGAACAAACAAAAACCCACATTACTAGAAATATCAAAATAAGCATAATCATTCGTCGACAATACGTTCCCAAGTTATGTTATAAAATTAATTTTATCTTCGACTTAGGTTTTCAAGGTTCAGGCCTTGCAAATTTTTGGAGTCCTACCTTTTCTCCAAACAAAAATCAATCTACAGTTAAATTCAAACTACATGAGATAGCAGGGTCTCATTAAACCAACCTGTCAACCAAACCAAAAAGTAATATATCATGTATATTGTATTATCACTTTTACGTATATTCTTATGTAATATGTCTGAATATCTGGCACAGATTCACGACCTGTGTTGGAGATGTCAGATCCACAATTTTCTGGGAAAACTGGAGTATTGTGGATTATAAAAACTCGTATTGTTTACATATATTTATAATTTGTACCTATCGATTGGGCAGAAATAATTGCTGATTTAAGCGTGGTTATCTCTGAACTCTTGATGCGGGGGACGGCCTTTCAACCCGGACTTTGCAAAAATTCGCAAGTATATAATGTTGTTTGACGAGGGGACGGAACCGGTTTGATCTCCTTTAAATGTAACTGTCTGGAGGACGGGAATTCGGAGGGTCTCGGACCCATGGATAAGGAAGGTGCTCTTTCCGTCGCGGTACAGGGGATGACCAATAGCGCACGAACTAAAAGAAGAGGTTACGTATACCGTTTGGTCAGGCTGTACGTCTGTGAAGAGAGAGTTACTGACCGGAAACGTGGTCATCTGAGTACTTTAGGGGTAGGTCTGGAGCCGAATTGCAGCAAAACAAACCGTATTCGATCTCTCGTCATAACAAAAGCTGTGTAAACTAAAACCTAATCATGTAATTTTCCCAAATTTAGGAGAGGATGGAGATGGCGCCAAAACAAGTAAAACTGTACCTTTTAACCATGAAATTCATTGAAACTAACCCATGTAGAATAACACTTAGTACGATGAGGAAAGGCGATAATACTGTGATCATTACATTTATGTATACCAAATTTAAAATTGAAACTACGTCGTATTATATAGATCAGGAATAGTGCAATTAGTATAGCCCAGAAGCTAAGTTTTCCCATTAAAACTCACGATAGAAGAAAAATAGAAAATTTAGGGGTAAAGTTAGGAAAATGCTAGTCTTCCTATAGGAAATTAACGTAGATTGCATAGTAGGATAATAATAGAGAGTTCAGAACATTAAAGTCTAAGATAGGAATGTTAGGAATACGAATTCTGTCAATGGTATGCGAGAGTCTGCCTACGCTACAAAGAATAGGGGTTACCACAAATAAGGCCTTGTTTTTCCAATAGTCTGAAACAAAAAACAACACAACGTAGACTCGCGAAAAGCTTGGGAAATTGACCACATTGGAGTGCAAAATTTCCGTGAAAATCATGAAAATCGGAAACACTCGAATGTTAGCATAGGGCTAGACGTTACACGCTGGCCAAGGAGGAGAAAAACCTCAAATTGAAAGGAAAACTACAAAGAGTTTTCCAATCACATTAGTTAGGAAAATTTAAGGCAGCAGTAGAGGAGTCATCTTAAATCGGTGGCGCGAACGAAAGTCTATTGCTAAATTAAATCATAAACGAAGGAAGGACGGGCCATCACATCTTTAAAGCCTAGTGGGGGGGGGGAGCCATCTCATCTTATACGCCAGATGTAGGTGAATTTATTTTTTCCTTTGCGGTGAATTATTAGAAATAAACACAACTAAAACCTTATAAATTTAACCTTCAGGAAAATGTACACAAACAAGTAGGTTGCTATATTAAATTATATATATTTAACATATCAAAAAAAAAATATATATATACATTTTTTTTTCTTTCTATATATACAAGTACAATATATATTACTTACTTAAATAATTATGTGAAACCTGTCCTTACTTATTACTTAAATAACGATGAATATGTACAAGAGAATACCAAATAAGCAAATACGATCATAAAGTCAGCTGCGAGAGGGGAAGCAGCGTGAGAGGCGGAAGTAAGGGAGATTAAGAAAGTGCGCTGTACTCGGGCTTACCGGAAACTATAATTAAACATGTTCACACCGTAGACGGTGTTTTTATTATTGTTAATTAAAACTTAAAATATTTTGTGGTATTTTTAGAGTGCTGAGTATTTTTCATTTGCTTTACGTCTTTATTCTAATTTAGGTTCTGATTATAAACTGATAAGGTTTCTCAATGATATCAATACTCCGGTCAGCTGCTGTACAACTTCTTCAATTTTTTATACATATTATTCGTGAGCAGTCATAACTACATGATCTTGCTATGTATGTATTTATTTTAACAAACACGTATGCCTTAAATGCTATGGAAACTATACACAAAGTTTGTTTAGTATACTGAGTTGTAAATAAATGCTTGATTTAACATTTCTATTCGTTCCGTTCGAAAGCTAGTGCAAAAATCCCAACAAAAAAGTAAAAAAAGTAAACAGAAAGCATAGAGCTTTAGCTTGTTTAAGTCGACGAGTACTCAAGAGCAAATATATCATAAACATGAACATATGGATACGTTCACGCGTATAAATTCGCTTGAAATATAATATGCGGTGAACCGCCGAGGATAACTACTGGACAGTTTTTTTTATGGGCAGCTCAAATATTGAAAAGATTTAACATTTTAAGTAAGAATATGCAATAGGATATCAGACGAAAACAAATTTTATTACCACAAGGCAGCTTCTCCAAAACAATTTATTCTGGGCAGACATACACCTGAATAATATGGGATATGATAATTTTATACCAAAAACGTCAAGAATAAATAATGAAATATGTAAACATCACAATATTGATTGGATTTTTTAAGTCTTCATAGATAAAATTAAACTTCAAGTAAACAAAATCTTCGAACCTTTTTTGGTGACAATGTTTTGCCTTCGACATTTTAACATGTTCGTTTCTTTGGCCATCGTGCACACAAACAATATCGTTATTGCTCTATCTTGTTTTTGCATGCATCGAGTTTCATGTTAACATTGTTATATGTAACTAAGTAATTCATAAACTTTATTGCGTACACCACACATGTTTTAAACACATTTATTATAGATATTTAAACTACCACTGTAAATATATTATATATTACGTATGATGTTTTATGTAAATATTTTTTTTTTACATATATAGAAGAGTCAATAAGTATTGCTATTTTTAAATTGTGCAATTTTTTTTAATTTCTGATATAAATGTTTGATATTATGGAAAATAATCGGTCCTTTTGCATTTTCAAGCAGATATAAATATATTGATAAAAAAATATTTATGAAGGAAAAGGGTAACCTTATACAAACCATGATCTTTCAATATAAAACAATATTCATGGGTCACATACATAAACAATTATTACAATTTATTCTCGGTTTCCGTAGTGGGAAGTCAGTTTTTCATTAAAATAGTCAGAAATACAATTTAATCAACAAAATGTTCAGAAAGAGAGGACAAAATTTGTCATAAAAATTTATAACCTGGAAAGATAACAAGTACATTTTATTTCATGTTTTAACTGAAATATTAATATCGTTGTCGAATCGTTTTTTTATTGAGAAAACAATGATGAAAATATAAAGCACACACGATAAAAAAAATCCTTTTGGCTCACGATTTTATTTTCATGATATTCATTACAAAGCAAACATTCCCTAATATTTAGGTGCAACACAAATTCTTCTTCGGTCGGTGAGACGAAAAATGATTGAAAGACCAGTATTTTAAAAATATTACTCCCGGTTATATCGTACCTCGTCTTAATTTTGAAAATTCAAAGAATTTTTATTTAAATAACATTATTCTGATTGCTTTTGAATATCATTTCTTAGAAAAACGATAGCATAATTGTATACATGGTAGAGTTCCAGACTCATTCTTTACTTGCGTTAATACATTCCTCGTATCAACATATCTTTTATCTGAAAACCGCTTAACTCGTTTAGTCGTAAAGATGCACGACTGGCATATATTTTATTGGCAACATAAATATAATTTCAGCGTTGTTCTTAAGGTAATCGAATTTAACAAGGAAACTTAATAATTTCGTTTGCATGTTCATTATGTACATTTGAAATATGTTTATTAGAAAAATATTTAAATATACTGTTAAATTATTATTTTATTTTCAAGTATTTTCAACATCGTGTGCTGTCTGTGTGCATAGGCAGTACAGGGATGTTCTAAGGAATCTGATTAATTTAATACTGTAGCGCCTGGTATTTTGTCCAACGCACGGATCCGAATACTTTCTACCTCACACGCATAGCGCCGTTTCGCTCAGCAATTATCGCCTCGCTGCCCAGCCGAAAGGACACCCCATCGGGCCAATCTACCCCCACCCTCCGTCGCCAGCCGGCCACTGCAGGCCCCACCCAGCCCCAATGGGTATATAAGTATACATCAAATCAGTGTAGTCGGACTCCTGGTAGAACCTTGCAACAGCATCCTAGTGGTCATTGCTCAGTCACCAAGCCAATACCAAGTCGAGAGAGCCCTCTGGGTCCTCCTTGTGAATTAAAGTAACCATGCCCTAGTGAACATTACTTGCCGTGCATCTTTTGCCCAACTAAGAGACCACGGGTCCTATGTTGGAGTGTTTAACTAAATACGCTAAGTGTTAGTGAGGACAATCGTTGACTTTCTTTTAAACTCTAAGTGATTCTATTTTGATCTAAAAACTGTTCTGTACTCTTTACTAAAATTATAAGCTGTGAACCCGATATAAGATAAATAAAATGTACATTGTGAAAGTCAACTATTATCTCCGTTTGATTTAGTACCCACCACAATACATAATTTTAGATAAAAATGAAAAATATTCGTCGAAATGAAAAAACAAATGTATAACAAATTTTACAATTATATATCACTTGGGTAGTACGATTTACCGCACAGCAATGTATTATTATTAAAATTACAGTTTACGCCAAGTTAGCGCTTTTTGACATGTGAAGATGTAATATTGTGATTATTACGATATCGCGGTACTTAATTTTATATAATGTATTATAAGGCAAACATAAATTTATTTTACGGAATGCATTTTCATTTAAATTAATGTAAAAAAAAATGTTTTGTGTAAACCACTATTTAATACATAAATATCAACATGTTTCGGAAGCGAAGCTTAATTAAGTAATTTTACATTTATTGAAGAAGTATTTCCATTTGCTGGATAGGATACTGATTACTGAAAATGATGAAATATCTGATGAACTAACCACCGCCATTGGATATTGCGCTATTTGTGAGGTCTCTGATACGGTAACCACTCTAGAAATTTCAATAGTGTCGCTCTATCTCACAGGGGATCGTCCGGTTCAGGCGATATCCTTCCCCACACTTAAACTATCAATACGAGAATTCTTTATACTGGCAGGGTAGACGTAGGTATATAGTTCCAAGAAGTAGTAGCAATTGTTTCACATAGATTTAATTTACATTATATAATATACACCCTTTGAAAGTTTTACCAATCTTCGGGATAAATAAGTAAATAATACAGCTCGGAGCATTTTAATGAGCTTACTTTCTTTTTTGAACTTTTCAAAGGTTCCATTCATTCGTATAACTCAAAGCTTTGTTATTTCTAATACACAAACATCACCATGTCCTGAGGAGGTATTTAGCTAATTTGAATTCCTTTCAAGATTCATTGTTGCAACACGCTCTTCATTTCATTTAAAATAGGTACCTTTATTGTACAAAACATCTGCTTGTGGAGACTATCTGATCAGTTATTAAAGTAAATAATGAAAACGCTAACGGCAAAACGTATTAATGAATTATAATTTTGGTATCTTACTAATGGTTGAATAAAATATGTACCTCTCAATATTTATTAGAAATACCAAAATGTTTTAGGTAAATAAGATAAATAAATTTCCACCCCTGGGAATGGGCTTTCTATACAAGTAAGTACTGGCTAGAGGGTTTAACTATATGGTTAGGGTTTAAAGCTGGTTGTGGGATGCGGTGGGAATTTGTTCACTCATTATTCTTGCTAACGGAAAGATACGTTATTGTGGTATAAGGTATAAAGGTTTTTAGCCAAATAAAAGGGTGACGTAGAAGTAAAATTTAAAAAAAAAAGATTATGTGTAAATTTTTTTTAAATAATAATGTTAGACATTTTCACGACGCAAAACATGCCCTGAAAAGGAATTTAATTGAGATCCGCTGTAGATAACTTCGTCCATCTGATTATTAGTTGAATTTTCTGAACAGTGCTATGAACCATCTCAAAAATAAATACCATTAAATGATACTCTTGTATAGCCGAAAAACTTCAGGAATTAATTCTGACCAACAAATGCATTTTATTGATAATTCAAACTTATTTCATAACGTGTTATCTGTTTACCAATGCTTTCACTTATGTATCAATCCATAAATCAACAGGAACTATATTTGCAATGACCTTAAGTAATCGTTGTTAAAAGGGTTGCATTATAACGGATGAACGTTATTACAACCATAAAAAGCACTCAGGTCTAACATTTCCATTAGGCTGATAGAAGAATAATTTCATGGAAATAATCGCCATAAATATTGTTTTCACATCTTATGTACATATTTTGAAATTAAACAGTAGTGTTGAGTTGTTGTTCTTTCATCTGAAAAACACTCATATTTTATTATTAATGTGAATACCGCACAAGAGCCCCAATTTTTCGGATCCAATGGACGACATATTTATTTTTATTACTCGTATTGAAAATGACCACAAAAATTACGAAGTGCGTAATGAAAATTAGAGTCTGACGTCATTATTGTATAAATGTTCTCATAAAATAATAAGACATACGATTTTTCTCAAGCTTAAGCTCAATCATTCGTAAAATGAAGCTACATATTGCTTCATAAAAAACAGCATAAAATATTTTTATGTTTAATTTACAAAAAATACCGAGATAATATGATTTACTCCAGGCTTTCGAGCCTTACTTTGTATATGTAACTACTTTAGTCTGGTCAGCGCAGATAAAACGGTGACGACGCAATCATCTCGCCTCTTTCCATATTCCGCCCTACCTTTATCAAAATGTAGGCATGATTAAATCACGCATGAAATTTCGGCGTAAGTAGGTACTGCTTTGGCGTAGGAAGTTCCGTGTTATTACAACGTGTCGAAATATGATGAGAATTTAGAAAAAATCATTATTTTTGTTTATTTATTAAAACACTACATTTTCGTATTATTTTGCAATCAGCTAGCTATATAATCAAAATCAATATTTTATAATCAATTATATTAGGTTAGGTTATTAAGTATAAATTTTCTCGCTGTTTTAGTATT
This sequence comes from Halesus radiatus, assembly GCA_022606495.2. Lineage (NCBI taxonomy): Eukaryota > Metazoa > Arthropoda > Insecta > Trichoptera > Limnephilidae > Halesus > Halesus radiatus. Next base: position 200,431 of record JAHDVE020003744.1, on the reverse strand, counting down.
TGTATTTTACATTTGAATATTTATACCTCTAGTTTTTTCTAAATTGTTCATGTAAGTGAGTCTGCTGCTCACTAATATTTTAAGTCATAGTTTTACTTTTGCATACTTACAGTATATGTGTTATTTCATAATTATGTTAGGTTATTACATCCATATACTCGCACATATTATTGTATACTATTATGTTTAATTATCTACTTAATTGAATAGTACAAAAAATAAACGATTTTTGGTAAAGGATTGGTAAAAACAGTATTGTCGCAATAATAATAATAATAATAATAATAATAATAACAATAAATGAATGAATACCTACTATTGCATCGGAAAATCACAAAGCCGAGTATCTGACTTATAAACAGGTGATGTAGATGCATGTATGTATTTGTTTGGACGGCGGTTTACCCCCGACCTACCTCTTACCCATATTTGTGCGAAAGCGACGAACCTTAAAATTCTCGTGAGATTTATCTAGAATATGTCGCTTACTAAATTCGGATTTTGACGCAAATGTAACTGTTTTCAGCAGTTATTAAAATTTTATTGTATACTTCATAATATTCCCGAGGTCGGATGAGGGGACATTAATTCAAAAATAGCATCCATTTAGACACAAATGTTTGCCAAGGTTGTCTCCTAAATATATAAATAAATTGTCATCTTTTATGGCTTATATTTTCTAAATTAAAGCAAAAAATAAATAAAATACTTCTCATCCTTTCTAGATATTTGCTATACCTTTCCTCTTAAGGGTTCCAAAAAAAGGTTAGCTGAAGAAAACGTAAAAAATAAAACAATACACCATTTTGTGTTCCAGATATTTAAAATTAAAAATAATATTGAAAAGAAGGGGATACTGATTGCAAGGTCTAAAATGTTTGCAAAAATAACCTTCGTATTTATATTTTGAACCAAAACAATAATAATAATAATAATTGGATGATTTTTATAGCGCCGTTTTTGTGAAAAATCACCTCAAGGGCGCTGTGCAAATATTTCTTAACTAATTATGTACAGACAGATACAGAAAAACATACTTACCTGGCAGGTCGCTTCAGATGAACACAGTTTTATCAGAAAATTTATTTATAGAGATAATAGTTTTACATTGCTATTTGTTGCTCCTTTTCTATTGATGTTACATTTATTAGATGATTGGTGGCATAAGAAGAGTTGGTATTTATTAAAATACTTATAATTTTAGGACTGGAAAGTATTCATAAAATGAATTTTAGGACTCGAAAATATCTATAAAATTACCTTAAAAAGCGTAAGAAGCTTTTAATAAATATTAAATTTTTATTTTATTTTACACTTTGGTTATTTACAGTGTCGCAACAGGGCTGTGGACGCATTTGCGCACCGATACGTGAATTTTTTATTTTATTTTTATTTTTATTTATTTAATGACTTTAGGTAACTACTAATCGGCTAGCCTAGCTTAGCAATTTACAGGTGAATTTCTTCAATTTATGGATACGATTGTCTGAAAAGATGTGTTTTAAGTTTAGTTCTGAATTCTGTTGAGTCTTTCATAATTCTTAATAACATACAAGAGAAGACCCAACATGTAAAAATACTATGTAAAATATAAGTACTTCCTGATAAACATCGTGTACTCCTATTTCATAATTTTAATACTATAATAGAACGTGAAAAATAATTAAACTTCTTTAATGTTATTCACCACGCTCAAATGAAACTGTATTGATTCACCACAGGGCGCTGAGCGATGTTCGGTAGCGTTCATTGGCGCTGACTGCGGTGTTAATCCAATATGTAATATGAGTGGCTCCTCCCGAACACGAGTCTATAATTCAGCTGTTATTAACATGGGGCTTTACATACAGACATGGTTTACAAAATGCAGTCAACGAGAACAATCATTTTAAAATATTTTATTTTTTTATTATTAACATTTCAATATCTTTCATGAATTTGAGCACAAAGTAAATTAACAATTTTTCATTACGTAAATATTCATCAATCACTGTTAGGTTCCTCAATTGACGGCAACTAAATACCAAGCAGAGTTATAAAATGGACACAGAATTAATTTAATCTGGAGAAGTAAATACATAAATTGTAGGTATGGTTTCTTTTACATTTAATTGATTTAAAATGTAGTATATTTGAACCATGTTCAAGATCGGAATATTCATCTTTATAGCCACATTAATTATATAATTCCTTTCTTTCCCTACAACATTTTATCGAATCATTAAAAAACGTACTTTGGTTCCACTGACTTTGCTCAGTTGGTAGGTTATTTTATGTAGTATAATATAAATTAAAAATTATGGTCACCATAAATATTTATCCGCCATAAAGCATTCTATAAACGATGTAAACTACGGAAATTTCCGAAGAGAGGGTTTTTTTATACCGGAAACTATTACAAATTCGATACCGGTAGTAAGTCTGCGTAATTGGATACGTGAAATAAACTTTCTTCTTTAATAAACGTTCCATTTAAAAATACGTTAAATAAAATAAAAAGATTAAATAAAATTGTTCCATTAAAACAATTGAATTTAAAACGTAAATAAGATACGGGTTTTTCATCAAGCTTACTTAATCAATAATAAAAAATCGCTTCTTTATTAAATGCAAAATCAATTTGTAGTGTCATTTTCATTAAAATGCATAAAAATGGCATAAAGTTAAATATTAATTTTGAAACTAGGTCTAACCGCTTATTATGCATACGCCGCTGTGGATAATGCAATCCATTAGCATATTGTTAGTCAGTAAACACCAGCTGTAAAATCGGGTGAGATATTACCTGTTAATAGTTTGCCGGCTTCCGGACGTAGCTAATTACACTATATTAGTGCGAAAACTGGGAAAATAATTATTAAATAAGTATTTAATATCCGAGAAGAGGCTTGACGTTGTTTAAATAAGATTCATCTATAAATTACGGGAAATATTTCGTTAAATGTATTTAACCTAACCTAACCAAAATGACATGTAATGTCTCCGCAAGCGTAGGTAGAAGGAACATAGATCTACATAAATATGTTTTGGTACTCACTACTTTCTTATCCATACATCCACCTGTTTTTTGGTGATTTGACATTACTCAAATAAATTATTTCGTTCAAACTATAGTGCTATATCTTCATATGATGTTATTGACTTTTGTTCCATACACTTACGTGTCGTATATTTTTTAGAGCAAGGGTACTTAACCTTTTCACAGCTAATTTTCCCCTAAATTCCGAAAAGTCCAACCATCCCTCGCAATAATTGCCCAACAATTTTCCTTCTGCACTCATTGCTAATTCAGCACACATTTTCTGCAGTGTTTTGCTGCTGCACTACAATACCAGTACAATATATTATTTTTCAGTCTTACACAACTTTGATTTTCTGATTTAGGAACTTTTTTTTGCATTTCCCAACCTTTTCATTACCCTTCTGGACCCTTTCCATTCCCCCAACAAGGGGGGAATTTCCACTCTTGCTGCGGATGCCTGCTTTAAAGTCTCATTCTAAACGTCTTAATTTCAGATTTGATCATTCTGATTTTATTCATTTTGTTTGGAAGTTTTATTTAATATGTACTTTTGCTATTTTTGATTTATTAAATTCGCTACCGGTTTCGACACAACCGTGCCATTCACTAGCGTTCTTAAGTTTTATATATTTAAATAGCAAAAGAACATAGTAAATAAAACTTCCAAACAAAATGTCTAGAAATTGCTATATAGTGAATGAAAAATACAAGAAACTGATTATTCTTCCTCTGATAGTTCGATGCCTTATGGCCCAATATGACCTGTCGGGAGCTGGGTTGAGAAATGCATCTAGTTCACACTAGGCATCGCAGGTTCATTTCCTCTGCGGTATAGTCCCCCATCAAGATTTCAAAAGCAACATCTTCCACTTTTAATGATGGTAGTAGGAGATTTTCAAATTTTGTCAGGTTATTCGTTGCCTGGAAATGTTGTCTTTCATAAAAAAAATAAATATAAATTTTTTTAAACAGATTTCCACCGTGAAGTACTAGTTTTGATTCATTTGACAATTCCTTACTTGCAACTACTGAAATAAGTACTCAGTTAATTGTATTTGTGGCTTCACCATTTTGTTAACTTTCAGATCTTCCATGTATCACGAATGTGTTTCACAAGTAACGCAAACTCATCTACTCGCTCGAGAATCTACTGCTCTTAACTACTCGTATGTTGTACAGTGTTTTCAAAATCCTTCTTTGAAATTGGTAGGTTCCATGAACTTGGAGAAACATGCATTCATCATCACAACATTTTGCGTTCAGCTGTATTATGTCGTTTATCTCAGATCTTCCCTATTATTTAAAAATAAGTACTGTATGGATGCCATATTCCATGTAATGCCATTAATTCAGTTGTAACTGAAATTTTACAAAGATTTCTGCTTTATACCATATTTCATGAAAATTTTGGATAATTTATTATGGCAATTCGGAACACATTGTAAAACTTGCTTGTAAAATTGATATAATTAACTAGGGTAAATATTGGTATCTACTGAGCGCTTTTTGTATCAAAATAGTATGTTTTTAAAAAGAATTATATGGGTAGAAGTTTTTTAAATACAAAAGAATACTTTATAAGTAACACTTTTGTAAAGAACTAAAGAGATCAAATACTAATAATGAAAATTCGTAAGTTTGATATGAATCACTTCAATTTAATATAATAGTCGATCGGTTTCGGCCGGCCAAAGGTGAAGGGGAAATTAACCTAAATAAAAAGGAATAATTAGGCTAAATATTCATGCATATCTGTCATTATTTTGCATCTTAGTTTAGTCTTAATATACATAGTCCTGAAGAAGGAAGGGTACTTCCGAAACCGGTCGATCATTATATTAAATTGAAGTGGTTCAAAACAAATTTATGCATTCATATTATAATTATAGCAAGCCACAAAGTAAATGCTTCTTAGGAATATGCGATAAAATACTATATTTTGATAGAAAGCAGTCACTTTGTGGTTAGACATATTTAATGAAAATAAAATAATAACTCTGTTTATAACCACGAGAATTTTATTTAATTTTATTACGACCGACCTTTAATTTTTGTACCCTGAAGATGCTTATGTTAAGCGAAACCGGACGGTCGTAATAAAATTAAATAAAATTCTCGTGGTTATAAACAAAGTTATTGTTTTATTTTCGATAAAATACTAGTTATGAATTCTGATAAGTCTACGCAGATTATTTAACGATACCCATATGGAATGTGAAGACTACTCTGTTGCACTTCTAGGATTTCCACAAATTTATTCCAGAAATAGGCTTCCTTTCTTGCCTCAAAAAACGTAAGGGTAAGCCACTGGGAAATGTAAAACTATAGAAAATGTTAAAATTACTTACGAATTGAAATTATTATTTCTTCACAAGTGTTTTAAAAACAGTTGATTTAATACTAATGCGACTGTAGTAAGTAAAATAGATTTAAAGAACGTTGCATACTATGTACTTAGCAATCTACGAACAATAAACATCGTTTAACATTCGAAAGCTGTTGAACTGTCATAATAAATGGAATTGAATATTTTGATCGCATCTTCCACTGTACCCACTAACTATGGAGACAAAATAAACTATTTTGTAGTTTGAAAAAATGGCAACGAAATATTTTTTTGTTGTAATATCGTTTATTTTTACATGAAAAGAAACAAAACATTTTAATTTTTTTAAAGTAAACACCTGAACGGAAAACGGTCATCTAAATTATTTTAGTTGGTCGTAATTATATGAAAAAGTTTTGCTTTTCAAAGTTAATTTAGTTTCGTAAAGTTTTAAGGCAATCCCCTCGGGATATTTTGCATTAGTGGAAAAAGCAGTAAATTTTGACCGGAATTCTCATTTTCGGTACGTGTACAGTGTGTACACTGTATACCTAACTGTTCATAGAAGCATATTATTTTATACACTCCCTAGTTTATTTTTAAAAAACGATCTTTGCTAAAGTTTTTCTAGCTTCTTATATATAAATATATGTTTTTATACAAACAGTAGTGATAAAAATGTGGGTGGTACCGGCAGGTATTCAAAAGCCATGGCATATTTATTTAAGATTTTATTCCAGCAGGAATTTGAGGTATAGAATTGAAGTGATTCCACTAGAGTCTTTCCGCCGCTAGGATAAGTTTTTTGCCCCCTTACGTGATTCACAAAACACGTAAAGGGTTCGACATTTTGTGGAGTTTATGTAATAAGGCGACTTATGTAACGATAAGAATCTTAGAGAATCTTTACAATCTTACTGGCACTTCAAACATTTTTAACCAACAGCAAGTGTGATGTAACTATGCACTATATTGAAGGTTTTTTTTAAAGATCGTCAATACTGTATTAAATCGTCTACTCGCCTTTAAAACCAACGCGTTACTTTTATAAGACGGCTATGTAAAGATTAAATAAAACCGAGTAATGGATTACTCGAGCACGGGGAAAGTAAACAATCCACTTATTTTTTAATAGTAAAAATATATACTTAATATTAAGATTCCTGCAAAAACTTTTTAGTTTCTTTTACACAAAAATGAAATATTATAATGAAATTTATTGTCATAGTAATGCTTGAATAAATAAAGCATGCAAACATCTTTTAACCCCATATATAATAAAATACTCACTGAGGAAAACGTTTCGGAAGAATAAGCTTTTCGGCTTTGCATCACAAATCGTAAATCTTATGTTAAACTAGACGTTTTTGAATAATGGAATATGTTAAGTTCTGTTAAGTTTTTAACTTCCGAAAATGTGCCGCAAGCCGCGTATTGAATATTGTGTATTTCAAAGCTAAGCTTTTGCTTTGAAATGTATTTCCAAGTCTTTAAAAACCTCACGAAAATAAAATACATTGGAATGTTTTCAAATATCAGGAAAATTAGCATATCGGTGGGTATTCCACTAAATATCTTAACATTTTGTTTTGTGCGCAATTACCTTTTGGACTAACATTTGGATAGCAAATTTTTATCCAATTTGTCACTTAGATACCGATTTAAAAATACAAGATTCATCAGGGCAATTTTTCTTGACGAATTAAAATGCAATAACTACTAATAATGAACATGCACCACTCACACAAATAAAAAATTAAATTTGATATTTTCTTACAATTCGAATGAAAAAAATATTTGAAATATTTTATTCCAGCATTGAAATTAATGAGGGCCAGAAACACTCTCAAAGTGTGAAAGCTATTGAAGAAAACAAGGGTTGGAAATTGAAATGGGGATGAAAATATCGTGTCAAAGTGGATATATTGAAAATAATTAATTGGGTTCTATAGTATTTTGTATGTGTGTAACATTAGTGGTACGTCACGGAATAGTAAAGTCATATATCGTTGTTATATTTATTGTTGAAATTTTTCTAAATTAAAAATAAAACATTTGCATAATGAATCTACAAAAATTAACATAATTGTTCGTAGTAAATTTACGATATATTATTTTCAGTACCAAAAAAGTTCCATCTTATACGTTGTACCTCAAAATTAAACGAATACCAAATTAAAGGCACGAAATAATGAAAATACTGAAAGTTATCAAAAGTTGTGAAAGTTTGTGTTAAATTCTAGGAGTTATGACTGACGAAGAAGAGCAACTAAAGAAATAAATTATTAAAGTATATATAATAAGAGAAAAGTTTTATGTTAACAGTTTCCCAGCATGAGACATAGCCCTCGACAAACTCTGCAGGATTTTTAGCAATTACCGACACCCCGCTGAGATAATTTTTTCGCTATCTCAAATAAAAAATGAAAGGTTTAAACTTAAGGTGAATTTTATCTGAATCTTAAAATATTTCCACAAGGTTCTCATGAGAAAACTCTTTGAACTTTAATGAATAAAAAATATTTAACAATCATGATATTATGTACATTGGAAAATTAATCGGCATTAAGTTTTCAAAAACCCCAAAAATAAACCTTCCGCTATTGCAAATATTTTAGATTGTATGGATTTTATAGCAATCGGGGATTTTAAAGCAATTCAGTTTAAAAAAATATGCGAGAGTAGTTTTATATGAAACTGTGAAAAACTCATTTAAATAATTTATTTCTTGAAAAATTTTGTTCAACAAAAACCGGCCACAGACTATTTGCTTAAAATTTGAAATTTATAGAACTTATTTGTTCACTATATTTGATAATCTATTTAAAAAAATGTAATTAGTAGTATAATAAGACCATTTCAGATATATTTCGAATTTATTTTAATCCGTATTTAGGCAGGAGAATTCTTTTTTAAAATGAAGACCTATTTTAAACCTTTTACTGGAGTCTGGTATTTTTATTGAATAAGTCTAAAACCTCTAAATTATGGCTTCAGGCAAACCTTTATCTACTACCTGCAGAGTTACTAAAAAAATATTTAAATTTGCCAAGTATCACGAAATGGATTGAAAATGTGAAAATTTTGATCAGGCTTTATAAATGTTTGAAAAAGTATATTTTAGCACGTGCTTCGGATACGAACAAGAGGGATGATAGCATTAATTCGAATTTAATTATATAATTTCTCTTATTTAGCTCCAGGGCTTCAAATAATAATAATTGTTTTGGGAAATGACTTAATCTTATTCCCAGAGGAAAACTTTACAGTAGGTACTTCATATAAATCGTCCCTTGATAATTGAATTTTAAGAATAATAGGGATCTGTGGGGAATATTTCTTCATTTAATGAATTAGTATTGGGCTTTCCTGGGAGGTAGTACTAGGATCATCTGAACTTATATTTGGCATAATTAATGTAATTGAATCAACAAAACAATACCTCCTTAATTATGTTTTACCGTGAAGCACCAAATTATAAGGCATTAAGTGTAAATCAGGCAATACTTTGTATTTTTATGAGAAAAAAACATTTAACGAAATGGTACAAAAGAAGCGAGAGTTCATTGTGGAGTTCTGATACAAACTCTGACTTGTGCTTCAGGCTATGAACTACAAAGGAAGGACAAAATTAAGACGTACATATAGTAAAACGTAAAACTATGTGCGACCATGTTAAGAGTGACTCAATATTGATGCGAGGCATATATGAGTGATTTAAGATAGAATAAAGATGTTTTAGGAACGCAGAAAAAAGGGTGAGAGGAAAATAATATGTGGATGAAAAGAGAAGTCAGGAACGCCTCATGAGATATAATAAATAATGAACACTAAAAGTGCTTTCCACGTAGATTTAAATAGAAGTCGATATGCCTTTGACTTAGTATATTTTGGTTCTAGCCTGGAGAGCCAATGAAAATACAGCAAATGTAGCGCTCTGTCTCTTTTTGCCCTGCGTTGTGTATTGAATTATTTGATTGAAATGAAATGATGATAGAATTTTATTATTTTTTTTTATATGAATACCTCACAAGAGTCCCAACTGCTCCCAACCGTCTGGAGCCAGTGAGACTATGGCATTCCCAATTGGGGAATGTTGTGAGGCTGAAGGTATTGGGGAGGGGAAGAGGAAGGTTGGGAATACTTGGCTATTCAGATCTGGTCACCAAACACGGCTAAAAGCCGTTTCAAGCAACGTTTCAATTCTGAATGGTGGTCTTTCACCAGGGCGATACTGAGAGTATCTTCCACTCTGGAACGATTATTTTATACGAGTATATACAGCCTTTTGGATGATGAAACACGCCCACATCGCATCTCTCGTGTTCTCCTTTCTTCTATGCCTCATGAGGACATGGTGCAATGATGATAGTCGAATACTTGAGTGGAGTTGTATAAGTAGTCGGATTAATAAAATAGTAGGTGTGATATATCGACTGTGAGGTGATTATACATAACCCGGCGGAGAAATGGCGGAACAGTAATACTGAAAACACCTTGTTAAAGGTTGATTGATTTCTCTCGTTTGTCTACTATTCGGGGACTCATCCAGTGTCCCACACATCACTCTTATGTCAAACATATACCTCCTCGAAAATGTCTTGCGAGAGATTAGTGATGCTTGATTAATTGGGAGATGTGTTTATGATGAGAACGGATATTGATCTTACATCCGAGTCTACGTCAGAACATGGCTTCGGGCTTGGCACAAAATATTCTCTCATAATGCAAAACAGTAGAACCGCGTTCAGACGTTTGATAAAAATATTAATGGAAAATTCAATATTTTTTGCATAATAGGAAATCTAAAAGTAATTGCATCTGGAGAAGATTGACATTTCACATTTTGATGATGGTTTATTTCACATAAAAGCAATATTAATAACGAGGTTAGATTCTACTTGCATGTCATCGGCATGAGGACGAATCATTCATTTAAAGTATAATCTCTCAGCAGTCGTTATTTCAACTTATTTAATTAGAATTCTTTAAAGGAAGGCAAACATTCCCAGGTTGCTAAAACAATGTTTTAGTTCCTCTTAATACCATGAATATACGCAAAAATATTGCATGTGAAATGATAGGCGACAATTACTGATTTGGGGACGACATTAATGTTAATCTTGTTGGGTGTTAAATAAGAAAATAAACGTTCTTTGTACATAATACAAAAAAACCCATGAGAAAAAAAAACATCTACACGATTATAACAGTTCTCTACAATGTCTAATAATACATAATGCATTACATATAACACATGATCTTAATTAAATTGCGTTCAAACAAAAAAATACTTATTTGAGTGCTATTCCAGAGACAGGTCGGAGAAGCAAATCCAGAGTCTGTGCGAGGAGGGGTTGAATCTACGTAATTGACGATGCGTAGGGCATGGACGCCTGGAAGCGCCTTGTCGATACGATGGGTCCCCGACCCGAGTAAAACAAGGAGAAGAAGATGTATATGTGTGTGAACATATTTGAATATTCAATAAAATATTTATTTTAGAAAATGGTTGTTGGAGATTGAACGCTCATAAACGACACAAAGTTAAAGCATTTAATGTATTACTTATGTATATTCTTATTCAGTCTCGCAAATAATGGCGTTTAAACGACAGAGCACATTAATTTAGGGTATGCAAAAAAAAAACATTTATATTTGCGTAGGTACATAGATAAAACATGTGTCAAAATTTGTGAAATAAATTTGACTGATGGTCGATTCAGGAGATTTTTTAAATAGATATTTTCATTCGACGAAAGTTATTAAAAATTAAAACTCTTAAAAGTAAATACTCAAAAACCCGATCTGGGTTGAAAATGTCTTTTTTTCCCATCGCATTCGCCACATTGCTGCGCATGTGTTGGGTTGCATTTCTGCAAATTAAAATAAATGCGGTTACTATGCCAAAAAAGAAAGGGACAAACATGTTAAGAATAAATATAAATACATCAGCAAACATTTCAGCTATTTTATAAAAAAATCATTTGCTAGCATCTATTGAGTAGCGTATGGCAACATACACTCCATTAAGTGTGCTTTTAGGTCCATAGAATATAAGTGTTCAGAATCATCTTTCTAAATAAGAGAATTCCATTAGTTGAACATTTCTACACCCAGTCTTTATAAATTTTGTAAAACGTTTTACCAATGTCAAATTAATTCAAAAACAAAATCATGAAAAGCGACTTTATAGTACATTCCTATCATCCCTACTTACTAAAGGGGTAGCACTTTAACAAGAATATTGAATTTCCTGTCATCGTCTTTATTGTGTCAATCTTCCTCATTTCCAGTAAATTAGATTACGGGAACATTATTTCTTATTCGGCGTTGGATGGGACAAACATTGAAAACAAGTTTCTGGAACGAGTTACACAATGAGTATTACAACGAATTGAGGGCAGTTGAAAATGGTTGAGAAATTCAAATAACCATTAAGAATATTTATGGGTGAGGTAGTCGATGGTCTTGTATGTAGGACACTCGTTAAGCAGTTGACCGAACTTAGTTAAAAAACCGTTTTCATAATTACATTCTGTGAAAAGGTTCATTCCAAAAAACCGAGGATTTTTCGACAACCATAGGAAAATACTTAATAATAAAAATAATTGGTTTTTTATACCGGGATGTGGTGAGGTTGATGTAATCCCACACGTCCCTTATTGCATAAGTAGAAGTTATAACAAAATATATGTGTTTTATAACAAAAATACAACAAGATGAAATAATATAACGTGACATAATATGCTATGCTATATTTATAAAATTATAACTTTGAACATAATTTATCTATTTAGATAAGTCATTTAGATATTTTTTGATGCAATCAATAATTAATCTTTTTCGATAATCTGAGCCAATCTTCCTCAAAATAGAATATTAATACCAGACATAGTTGCTTAGCAATCATTTAAAAAAAATGTTTGCTTGGAAATAAACAAATGGGAATGGACTCTTGCGAAAATACATATATCTTACCATTATTTGCACCCTTTTGAGTTTAAGATACTCTTCTAAAGTTCCGTTACACGGAAAACTAATAATATTATCAATTATCTCTCTATATATAAAGAAGAGCATCCGTTTATCTGTATTTTATACAAATCTACAGTTTTATTCCGAACTTGATGAAATTATTCCACACTTCACCGTAAAAACAAGAGGAGGGTCAGTGTCAGGTATCAAAAAAACATCCACATCCCCCTTTCTCATCACTTAAAGCATAATTTTGGTACTTCTTGAGGAAATTTTGCACACTTGACGTTCAAATTAGGAGAAAAATTGTTAAATATCATCAGCTAGTATATATATATATATTTTATTTCATTCCAAACGTTTATTTTAAAAAATATATCTAAATCATAATGACCTACTCGTGTTTTCCACTTTGAAAATATTCTACCCAAAATAACCTTCTTCTTTTGAATATGCAATCTGTGGCTAACCAGAGTTTTATATCTATGGGCTGACTTAAATAAAACATGGCGGGTTCAATGTTTTTCATACTAATTTTAAAACGTTATAGCAACAGTTTTACATATTGGATTTCATTCAAACTACTTTATAAACCTTGTCGGCAATAACAGAAACTGTGCTATTTTCAGCGAAACCGGTCTAGTAATTTTAGAAAAAGTCGGGGACAGACGAACAAACTTACATTGATTTATATATATATATAAATATAATTGAACTATATTAACGGATGCCTGCATATTTTTTTGTACCTCCTTAAAATTACCAATGACCACATATCTTGCCAAATATATTTCAACTATATGGACCACAAACAACGCAGGTACATCGTTTTATTTTTTTGTAGTAGATAGGGTAATAACAAGTTATCCATAAACGTCTCTTCGTGTAATAATAGGTACTGGGTTAGTTAGAGAAGAAAAAAAATAAGTGGAATAGATATTTCTCCGGCAGGAATGAAGGTTTCAATACGGTGCGTATGGCAAATATAAAAAAAATACCCGTGGCATCCGAGAAACCAATCTACACGTCACGATAACAAAGATTGGCCATCAACTACCGGTGAAATTAGATTCGTTGAATGATTTTATATCGTGAATTGTCGAGGGTATTTTTTTTTCGTATTTCGCACAGCATTAGAGTTGTATGCCCGGAGATAGTAGAACTACTTCATTCGCAATTGACGAATTTATCCAAGCGTTGAAAATTACGAAGAGAATCTAGGATTTTCAGTAAGTACCTGTAACTAAACGCGAGTAAATATATTGCAAGATATTCAAAGGGGATTCTCTTAATATCGCTTTCTATTTTAAAATTATTTGCATGATAACTTTATGAATATATCAAAAAATACTAATCTTTTCAAATGAACGACCTCTCTCCAAAGTCTAGGATCTTAGTGCACAGCCACAGAGGATATTTAATCCTGTTCAATTAACTGATTACAATGCATCTCAACAATATAAATACTTATTTACCTAAATATACTAATAAAACACTTACACCTTTTTTTACATGAATACCGCACAAGAGTCTCAACTGTTCCCAACCGTCTGGAGCCAGTGAGACTATGGCATCCCCAATTGGCAAATGTTGGTAAAGGGGAGGGGAAGGAGAAGGGGAAGAGGAAGGTGGGGAAATTCCTGGCTATTCAGTTCTGGTCACCAAACACGGCTATAAGCCATTTCAAGCAACGTTTCAATTCTGAATGGTGGTCTTTCACCAGGGCGATACTGAGAGTACCTTCCACTCTGTAACGTGCGCAAATATACTATTCATTATTTTTTAATTATATAATTGTGAAACAGCACAAATTAATTAAATAAAATTTAGATGCGCACGCCGGGATTTGAACCCGCGAACTTCCGATTCGTAGTCGAGAGCCTTACCCCTCGACCATGGAGGCCGTCAGAGGAAAACTATCTTACATATAACTAAAATCATCACAATACTTCTGATTTGCAGACTATTGCATCCTTTATTGGGGTTTGTTGCGGTGCGGAAATGGAAAATTGGATGAAAAAAGGTATGAAGAATGTTGTGCTCGAGATTTTAGAATCGCTGGATAATTTGTGATAATGTGATGCTTTAATGGCAAATATTACATGCCAATAAACCCCGAACTTACAATACTATCCCACATCCAAATTGCATCTGATAAACCCCATCAGAACAAATTTACTAATTAACGATTTTATTATCTTTAATTTCTAACAGTTCCAAAAATAGAAAGAAATTTTCTACCTAAATATGATGTCGGGAACCTTGTTTTATCAGTTTCCTATTTTTTTAAATGCCAACCGGTATGGCTTTGTTAGAGGCAGTCTTAATTATTAGCGAGAATTCCCAAGTAATTATCGCGATTGTAAGGCTATCAATCATCCTTACGAAATTTAAATCCAATGGAGGTGGCTGTGGGTGTGGAGGGAAACTTTAAGATGGCGTAAATTGGACGCCCGCAGCGTTTACCAGACACTGATCGTGAGTAGGAATCATTAGCGAAAAACTCTCAGTGGGGTCCAATCTAGATTAATCGTTCTCCTAGAAAAACAGGGAGTATCTCTATAATTATTGTAACGAGATTTCGCTTTAAAACTGTTCTGGACTTTAAAAAATTCAGAACGGAAAGAACATAATGTAATGATTAATAATTAGAATCGTTAAGAAAAACTTGAGATGATTTTTTTTGCTTACTTCGCCCTTTTGGCGTGTTGTAATCAAATTAAGGCTCTTTGCCGCAAATATTTTCCTTAAATTTTTTTTGTGTTTTCTTGAAAAATATAAATAAATTTAAATAGTTATTGCAAGTCGCTAAAACCTTGGAAATATTAAATTTTTACAAACAACGCTTTTTATATATATATTTTACATATATACATATTAGGCAATGTGTCATTTATGCAGATCAATTAGACAAGGGAAACTATGAAATTATTATTATTATTATTAACATACGTATGAATCGGTACACTATTTAAAAGTGATATAAAATCTTTGAAAGTACGAAAAAAAATAATCCTCGAAAGCTTAATCTAACCCAAACTAATTAATAATGTTTTTTTATAAAGATGTTTCTTTTTTCGTATTTTTTATGATTGTATATCATTTTGAAATAGTGTGCTGATTCATATGTGTGTTGAATTGTCATGGCATCGAATTGAGATAAGTTTTTCCTCCGAATTCGGTGAAAAATCCATTCGAATACTTCTTTCTGTTCTGAAGTAATTAATAAATTCCATACTCATTATTTACAGTAAACTCAAATAGCTCATTAGCTTCGTCCTTACTCCGAAAAGCGTGCGACGCCCAGACAAGTGCGAGCAAGTATCGAGCAATAGTTGAGCATTAATCCAAAATATTTTTATGGTCACAAATGATTTCGTTAACCCTTTCGGCAACAAAAAAATATTGTTGGTCAGGAACTGCCTCGAATGCTACGACTGCGATGTGTGGATTTGTTATTGAAGCAAATCGTCAATTTTCTTTGATTTACGATATGAACTAGTACGCACCCTTTTGATTATAATAAAATCTTACGACCAGCCAGTAATAATTATAACAACAATTACAGTAAGTTAATTGCGCAACTAAAATAAATTTTACCCGTGGTGCGCTTTACTCTAATAGCCTTATATATTATTATGTATACCTACTCTGTGTACTTAAATAATAGCTTACGTGGCTGTTTGCTGCTAACAACCCAACATAAAATAACGATATCAATTTGATTTCAACCATACAGCATGTAATGTACTGATATGAGGAACGCTATCGTAAACAAGAGGCAAGAGAAACTAGACTAGAAAGTAGACTAACAAAAGAATTATGTCAATTAAACAATTTAATTTCCGTTGCGATATGAGTACGGAGTACCTAACTGTACGTAACATTAAAATTTCAACCAAAATTTTAAAAAATATTTTCAGTACATGTAATGAAAATTTATTCGGTCGTTCTCGCAATAGTAGGTGGCGTAATGATTTTCATACTCACCTTCGGCCGTGGCAATAATTTATTTATTTTGTTTCTTCATTTACCTTTATAAAATGAAATATTGCTAAATCGTTTTATTTTATTTTCATTATTTCATTTAAAAACAATTTCCCGTGATTTTTCACGGGTCTGCGCTAGTCCACTAATAATAAAAGGAAAATATTTTATCTAACCAATCTAAGGTATCTCGCTGTGCTAGTTAGTGGCTAGAAAACATGAAAATCGGTGATTGAAAAAAATATATATATATAAATATAATAAATGAATGTCGCCATATTTTTTGCATGCGGCTTAATTATACTTTCCATTAGCATCCATTCTATAAAAGATCATGCTGTTTTATGGTTTCTTCCGACCAAAATGATAACTTGGCTCTATTATTATGATACATAATATCTTCCTCCCCTTTGTGTATGTGATTTATTATGATCTCGCTGCTCGGAAAGTAAGTAAGTACCTATATAACATAGTTAGTAATGTAATCGGTGTCTTTCTTCTCTAGAAACGTATTCAGCCGTTATTATCGTTGATATTTTTTGTCAGTCTGCGAATTCAATTCTAAATCTCCGAAGCAATTACCCGCAGGGAGAAGAAACCCTTAAAATAAAATCGTTAAAAATATACATTTATGGGCAACAGAAGTTCTTGGGTGGGTCAAAAAATATTTTTGTAATTAATTTTTTGGATAGCTTTCTCAGAGAGATTTCATATTAGCCCCCCTGAGTAGATATAAAAAAACCTTGCTTTGCAAAATGATCCACTTATATTTATTATTTAATTATATTAATATTAGGTTAATAAGCTTCAATAGGTTTTTTTTTTTTATATGAATACCACACAAGAGTCCCAAACTGCTCCCAACCGTCTGGAGCCAGTGAGACTATGGCATTCCCAATTGGGGAATGTTGTGAGGCTGAAGGTATTGGGGAGGGAAGGAGAAGGGGGGAGAGGGAGGTGGTGAAAAGGGGAAATACCTGGCTATTCAGATCTGGTCACCAAACACGGCTAAAAGCCATTTCAAGCAACGTTTCAATTCTGAATGGTGGTCTTTCACCAGGGCGATACTGATAGTATCTTCCACTCTGGAACGTGCGCAAATATACTCTATATTATTTTTAAATGAATTAATTGTGAAACAACACAAATTAATTAAATAAAAATTACTCGCGCACGCCGGGATTTGAACCCGCGACCTTCGGATTCATAGTCGAGAGCCTTACCCCTCGACCATGGAGGCCGTCAAATTAATTATTCGTCAAATTAGGTTATTAAAATAAATAAAATAAAATAAAATAAGATTTAATCGTTGACGATAAGTTAACATCATATTGAATTATTAAATATTATAATGAGATTTATAAGCTCCAATAAACTATTCAAATGACTTGAAAAAATATTATTATTACATTAAAATGAGCTTTATAATCTTTCATTATTTATTTGGAAAAATTGAAAAATATTAATAATTTTTCAGTTTAATTCGTAGAATTGCATTTAATTATACTTACAACATTTTTTTTTAATATGTAAATTAAATTTAATAATTCCATTATTAAGTTCTGCAAGTATTTTTAATTTTTATCATTGTGACAGCTGTTTAGATGTTTAAAATCATTATTATTATTACGTCATTTTGTATGCAATACCGCGAAACCTAAGAGTAAGGTTTCAATGAATATTTAAACTTTTTGTCGTGTGCAGATGGATTTATTTCAATTGTTCTCACTCGTATAAATTTGTCAAAGGATATTTATTTGAAAGAGAAAGCCCAAAACAAATCCGCACAGGAGATATATATAAAAAAGGGATCGGTACAATAGATTCCGTTCACACCCTTTAAACGGATGAATTATTGACAGGTGATTCTCCCTTAATGTGGTTTACAACATTGCTAAATAATTTATAGAATACGAATAACTTCTGTTTCATCTTACGTTGGTTCTTTCTACCATTTATCTAAATTGCCATCATCACATTTTTCACTTCACTTCACTCCCTATTTATTTTTCAAGTACGGGTCCCGTCTTTTCCATATGGAATCCCAATCGCTGTTCAAGATTTCAAATCACCACTTCCAGGCAATTAGGTAAGAACACATTAACACATTTTTAACGAGTTTCCATTGTTACATTAGTGCTGCAAAAATAATGTAAGTTAGTCTGACGACATAAGTCGACGCGCACCGATAAGTCGACGGATTGGAGTAATGTCTTTAATATTGACATTTTGGAAGTCAGTAACTCATAACATTAGGATACAGTCAATAACCTTTGTGTACAATAGGAAAATAAACTATATTATCTTTCAGAACCAAAATAAAATAATAAAATATAAGAAAATAATATTTGTCTTTGCACCTCGTTCCTGATAGGAAGACCGATCGTACCACTCTACTAAGAGGGAAGCATTCAAAATATCATCTCTCCTTAGGATAAATTTTGCTGTTTATAGAACAGAATTGATTATCCAGGTTACTTCTAAATACATTTTTCATATCTCCTACTCCTTCCTACTTTTCACAATTAAAGTGATAGTCCCACTGGATACGTGTAGTTGAAACTCTGGTAAAGTAACGCATGTTACGTAACACTATTAGGAGAATCTAGTCGGTTGTAGAATAATGTTCTAGCCACTAGTTAAACAAAGACGTTCTAGCCGCTGATTGCCAAACTTCACGCTCTCGACCAATAGCGACACGTTTCCGCCCGCCATCGTTATTTTTGGCCGGCGAGACAAGCGAATCGGACACGGTTTCCGGCCGCCGTTACGGCGTGGGCTTGCACCGAGAAAACACCCGCCATTACCAATCCAGCCGCAGTCGTCAGGTGCGTGCGGCGTGCCTTGGGTACGTGGCCGCTCGCTAATTACATTGTAACTTGATATCTTTGCCTTGAACCTAAATATTAAAGCTAGTGACCAGTGCAAAAACTCGCTGCGTCCTGCCTGCCATTGTACATGTGAAATCCAGAGTCCCTAGTCCGCACATTTTTACACTGAAGGAATCGTGACTACTGTCGCCGACCGCTCAAGTAAGCAGAATTCACCCTCTTTTATGTGCTGTAATAACTTGCCCTCCGAATAACATGTCCGGCTTGAGATTCATCAGAGAGAGATTCTCAGGAATCAGATTAGATTAGAAACTAGATTCAAAACCCCGTATGTAAATTACCTGTAAATGTTGTCCTGTAAATAAACCCTGAGTAGAAAGCACGCATTTCTCATTCGAGTAGTTAGTTACGTTTCCCGATATAAGGCTGCGGCCGGCCATACGACTTTAAGATAAGAGATGAGGTGCCTTTACCAGCTGAGTTAACTATGGTGGAACCTGAGATCAGCCCTGCTTCTGGCCTCGAGGTGAGTTGAACTGTCCTCCTTTCTTAACCCTGACGCTCCCTCGTGGGGCCTTCTTAACACTGGTCGCCCTTGCGTGGGGCTTTTTTTCCTTCCTTAACACTGGAGTCACAACGTGGGGACCCACCCCCTTCCCCACTTTCTTTCTATATTACGCATTATTTTTTTTTCTATTTTTATATATAGTGAAACAACTAACTAACTATCACTCCATTCTCTGCAAGAGTAGGCAATATGGAGTGCCACCTATCTTAGTACTCTCAGCTTTGAAGCTTTTTGATTTATTCGATAATTCAAAATCATACATCGTCTCGTACACACTCTTCTGTTATTCGAACATAATCCGACTCAAGTATTTGTGTTCACTTGATCGTGCATTGTTTTCCTCGGCCGTGTCCAAATTCTTCTAACATTCACTTCAGCGTCATTATATTCTTCATATACTTCTTTCTTCGTTTATCCGCTCTATATGCCTAAACATTTTAAGCGTCCATTTCGTATTCGTATTCATTATCTTTACATCAGCCTTGCATATACCTACATACTACATATAACATATTGCAAGTTCTTCGAGATGTAAAGAATTACACATACTGCAGGGTGATAGTAATAGAAGTACCATGTGGCGATCACTTCGCCATTATCACATGATGACCAGCGGCGCTTTTCTGGTTATTTTTAAGGAAGATTTCTTACCCCTTTCCTTAGGCTTAAAGACTTCTTGCTCAACTGTGGAATTCTGGAGAGGCATAGAAAAAATCCTGAACGGATTGTTAAGAGATTATTTGAAAATACAAATTGATGAAATATCTTCAAGTTGCACAAGGTTTTGAACCTTTTGTACGTTGTATTTTAAACCCTTTTAATTCATTTCTATTTAATTTTTAATTATCACATATACGCCTTTTAACGAAGAATTACGTTTTGTAAAAAACCTACCTCACTAGATAGTAATGACCATTCTTTGTAACTAATTCTAAAAGTGACATTTTCCGTTGTAGTTAATATATGCCGACCGTAGAGGTGGGTCATTCCACTTATTTTCGAATACGAATCCAATTTCAAGTTTATACCCATGGACTTGATTCCTCAGACTCGGTTCTTTGTTCCTTTCGGTCCGCTC
Organism: Halesus radiatus; assembly: GCA_022606495.2. Classification (NCBI taxonomy): domain Eukaryota; kingdom Metazoa; phylum Arthropoda; class Insecta; order Trichoptera; family Limnephilidae; genus Halesus; species Halesus radiatus. The sequence goes on along the minus strand of JAHDVE020003744.1, from coordinate 179,641 downwards.
GTGTCCGCCGTTCCAGAAGCAAAAATCGTTCAGATTACAATATTAAATAGTTTCTGACTCCATTCCAAAACTTTAGTCGTTCCCCGAGTGTGAGTTCGGAACGAGTGAACCCTGATTTGCAAATTCGGAGTGAGTCCACCGCCTTAGAAATCGGATTCATTAGACTCATCCCAGCTGGAATGACTCTCCTCTATGCCGTGCCTGCCGTGACGAAGATTGTCGAAAATGTCAACATCTATTAATGTTGAATAATGTATATTAACTAATAATGTTTAACGTAAATAATAAAGTAAATGGTAACTTACTTAATATTAAGTCTTTCTCTTGTTAAAACTACACAAATATTGATATTTTTAATGAATGTCATTCGCTTGATGGCATCTGGCAATTGTCATTCGAGAAAACCAGAACCGAAGTTAGGCAAGAAGTTTTTAAACCTAAGGAAAAACACAAGGAATCTTCCTTAAAAACAACGGGAATCGCGCTCCATAAATATATAAGTATTACAAAAGATTTGGATGTACTGTACCTTATGCCCCCCACGTTGAGTATGATTCTGTTTTCCCCATCCATCTCCGCTGACGATGTATCATTATTTCACAGTTCGCACGTGCTCTGCTCCGGCCTGAAATAATATCACACACATTATTATCACGTACGTCGCAGAGGCGCCATCGCTTAACCCTAAGAAAAATATTACAGGGCCCATTTATTTTTCAAAAACTTCACCCATTTCGTCAAAATCGTGCTGGATATAACCGTAATAATGTTAATTTTATGCTCTTATAGAGAGTAGGTGATGACAAATTTTGTGTCTAAAACTGTCTTAAAGGACAATAACTTTTGACACAAATCACATAATCATTTTTTAAACAATTGTAACACTTTATCTCATTCTATTGCTCGACTCTATCTCAGCATTCGTGGGTGGGTCTGATGGATGAAGTGCGGGAAGGTTGTAACTAACTAACTAACTAACCATCACGCCGTTTCCCCGCAGGGGTAGACAGAGAGGACGGACCGCTAAACAACTCGATCTTGGCATACACTTCTTGCTTCATTCACATTCATACAACGCCTCATACATTCTCTTCTGTTATTCCGACTTCTGACATGGCCCGACTCGAGTATTTGATTCACTTGATCGTGCCATGTCTTCCTCGGGCGTCCCCGGCTTCTTCTTCCATTCACATTCGCGTCATATATTCTCCTTAAACTCCTTTCTTCGTTCATTCGCTCTACATGCCCAAACCATCTAAGCGTCCCTTTCTTAATCTTGCTCACTACGCTTACATCAGCCTTGCATTCTTTACGAATCTCAACATTTTTCACTCGATCATACATGGTTTTACCACACATTCGTCTCAGAGATCTCATTTCTACAGCATTCAATCTACTTTCATCCTTCCTCTGCCAGTTCCATGCCTCACTGCCATACGTCAAGGTTGGTATCAGCACTCCATTGTGGACTGCTAGCTTCGCTTCCTTGGACAACTTTTTGTTTGCGCCAACCGCGTTCAGTCCTCCGTTAATGGAGTTTCCTGCATTCACCCTTCTTTCAATATCCCTATCAGTCTTTCCATCCCTCGTAAACATACTTCCCAAATACACAAACTCATCAACCTGCTCCAAGTATTCATCATTCACAACTATATTGCATACTGTTTTCGTACTCTCTCTTTCAAACACCATGACTTTGGACTTATTTACATTCATCATTAGCTCATTCATCATACATACTTCGTTCATCCTAGATACTAGGGACTGTAGATCTTCCATACTGTTAGCAATCAGCACCGCATCATCAGCATACAACAGACAACATACTTGCAGACTACTCATTTTCGCGCCCAGGCCCACCTCTTTCAATTCTTGCATACAATTATCCATGTATAGATTGAATAACCACGGTGACATTACGCAGCCTTGCTTAACACCTTTTGTGATGTCAAACCACACCGTAAAATCACCGTTTGCCCTAACACATGCAACGCTTCCCTCGTACAGCGATGCGATTGCCTGTATAAGATTTGTATTCACACCATACTTAGACAACACCTTCCATAACTTTTTTCTGTCAACTCTGTCGTATGCTTTTTGTAGATCTACAAAAGCACAGAAAAGTTTCTGTTTTTTTGCCAGAAACTTCTCTGTGAGCATACGCAACGAGACAATCTGATCCATGCACCCCCTTCCACTCATAAATGCGGAAGGTTGTGATATAGTAAATAAAACCCTAAGGTAGGAAAACATAGTCCTTATTGACCATACAACCCCAATTATCATGGTAGAGGAAGAAAAGAGTTGAGAGTAAGACTAAGTTAAAAAATAATTATTAATTGATAAACTAAAGTTCTTAAAAACTTAAGACAAGATTTTTGTGCATAGCGCAAAGGGTAACAATTATTATTTTTATAAACAATAATTATTAATCTAAACACTCATCCAAATTGAAAAAAACCTTCCGAGCAAAGATAAATGTCGCCGGCAGGACTCGAACCCGCACCCTTCTAATGTCCGGTTAGATGCTCTACCGTTGAGCTACGTCGGCTTATTACATTAGAAGGGTGCGGGTTCGAGTCCTGCCGGCGACATTTATCTTTGCTCGGAAGGTTTTTTCAATTTGGATGAGTGTTTTAGATTAATAATTATTGTTTATAAAAATAAAAAATAATTGATTAAAAGGATAAATGATGGCTCTTGTGGTCATAATCTTCTCCTCCGGCTTCAGGAAAGGCCGCTCCAGCCCGGATGTTCACCGATTCCCACGGTCCATGATGCGAAGTCCATGATGACTCGTCGGAAACTCCATCCGCCACAGCTTCTTCCGTAAGATTCAGGCAATAGGATGTATGAATGCTACCATATTATGTGTGGTCCTCGATGTAGCAGCTACTCCTCGTGTCCACACATTACTCTGCAAGGATTCCTCTCCAAAGCACAGGGCACGCGCGATTAGGTTTTATCACCTACCATTTGGCCATCATTAAGCAAAAAATATACCCACTTCGGGTAATTAATTAGACACTCTCCGGCGTCAAACGAAACAGTCACTTAACATAACTCCTGCCAAAAACTCCCGGCACTGTCTGCCGTGTCAAGTCACCTCCCCGGCCGTCTTGTCTTCTTCTCCCGCTTCCTTCCGTCCGATGTCTCCCATAGATATTTTCTCCAATCTCTTCCGTAGACAATATCAGTGATGCCTTTTTAAGCGGGGTCAGTATTTACGTTACACAATGGTTTATTTTATTTAATCATTTGAGGTCAATTTTTAAAAAATCTCAAAAGAAACACGAATTTAAAAAGGACGTGTACAATAAAAGAAGAAACCGGTCGCATCTGGGAATCGAACCCAGGACAAAGGGAACATACACTAACAGCTAATGAAACCTAGTACTATTTTCCGTAATTTTTATTGATATCATATTTCACTTCTAAGAATTACTAATACCGACCTCATATAATTTAAAATATTTTGGCTGCTTAATTTTTTGGTACCCGAATATATTTGCAATCTAGATAATGTCTTAGATATATCTATCCGATTTGAAATAATACTTGCGTTTTGCCCGTTGCACCCAACGATCATTATTCCCACATAAACAATCATAATTCTATATGCTTGCAAATTGCAACTAGAATTAATTTTTCTTTATTATTTCCTAATTTCTATCATAATGATGTTAACCTAATCTAACATAACCTAACCTAACTGAGTCCAAAATAACCTAACCTATCCAAACCTAACTTAACCAAACCAAACCTAACCTAACCCTTAACTATGTTAACCTTACAACCGTTGAGGTTGTTTTTTCTCAAAAAATAGCGCTATAAAAATCATTGGATTTATTGGAAACAAATAAATAATAACAATAAAATACATTCTTTAGAATAAAATAAATAAATAACGCACATTTCAAATATAGATTTTTGTTGATGTCTGTTACAATACACTCTATGTACGTACTTTGTCGCTTGACTCTATTTAAAAACACATAGTTACCTATTGAAGTTTCAAATATAGATTTTTGTTGATGTCTGTTACAATACACTTTATGTACGTACGTACTTTGTCGCTTAACTCTACTTAAAAACACATAGGTACCTACTGCAGTTTCAAATACAGAAAGTTCAAGTAGATACGTACCCCCGTAATCACAATCCGTTTTTTTTTTAAATGGAGTATATGTAAAGTCGGGTTCCCACCTTCTCTATTCTGTGGTCTATTTATTTTTTATTTGCCCGCATGCAGGACCAATATTAGAATAAATTCTCTAATTCCCCATATTTGCTCGCAATATAACACACAATTTCACAATATCGACATTCTTCAAATACCCTTTCAAAATATCGAACCGAAGTAATACGTACGACCACAAATTGATGAACGAGTATAAAATATACCGAGAGCATCTCTTGTCGCGATCCTATCTTCCTCTTCCTCTTTCACTTCCTCTTTTTTTCTTTATCTTGTTAGATTATAAATAAAATATCTGTATTTAACCACTGTTAGCACAAAAAACTTTGTTGGCTTAACTTTGGTTAAACTTCAGTTCTATATATATTTGTATTAAAAGCATTTTGTTTCATACAAATAAATAAATTTCACGAAATCAGAACGAATCTTTCTATTTTAATTAATTTGTACTCCCGGAGCTCGAACATACGCAGGAAATCTATCACCAAAATGTTGTACGATTTATTGATTTCATGTATAATTTGAATTTGAATTTTATATTTTCATTTCATATAAATCATCAGCCATTGATTTTTGTAACAAGATTTTAAATAAATTTATGGAATTTGAGAAAATATCAATGTGGTGATAATCATAATAATAACAAAGCATTTATGTAGCACAGTTTTGTGTTATTTCACTTCTACACTATAAATAAACTTAAAAATGATTAAATAACTCCATTCGGTGGTATTCCTACAGTGCTACTCTTACATTCTATTTATACATTCTTAACATATTACATACAGTACTCCTTAAGGGCATAATCATCTAATAAAATTACAAAATATCATACAATATGTACACGGCTATACAAAAAGTAACACATTCACAATAATACTGCAAAAATAGTAACATTTTAATATAGAATTCGGGTTATGTTCAACAATAACTGACTTCACATAAAAAAATTTCAAAAATATGTACGGAGGAAACCGAAAACAAACAACTAACAGAGGCTTGAGGAAATGGCTTTTTACAATAAATTGAAGAGAAGTTACAATTTATAGACAGTAGGATTTTTTAAATAATTTTGTTTTTAAAGCCCGTTTAAATTCAGCCAATTTCTGGATATTAGTAAGAGGTGGGGGAAGTTTATTCCAAACGAGAGGACTATTTACACAAAAAGAGCGATCACAGTAGACGGCTCAATTCGACCTTGAAAGTTCAATTAGACGGGTTTGTATGCAATCTTGCACCAACGTTTTTTTATTCTTATTATGTAAATAAATAAGTGAGTGATATTTTATTTTTGGCTTAATACTGTTGGTGTGCTGTATATGTATTAAATAATTGTATCATTCACATAAAAATAAGCTTTGAAAGCTTATTTAAAAAAATATATATTTAACTTAGTGCTTAAAAAATACATATACTCATTAAATACTAAATAAATAAAAGATCCCATCGAGAGATTATTTTAAAAGTTTAATTTTTTTGGAATTTCACCACAGGGGCGTTTTACAAGATACTAAGAAGAAGCATTTTATTATTTTTGCGAAAGGATTAAACACTAAGCAAAGTTTAAGCAAGTATCTTAAATGACATATTTATTTTTAAGAATTAACAAATACTAAGTTTTTTTTTTAAATCATAGATTAAATAGAAAATAATAAAACGCAATCTATTCGAAACGGATGACTGCAACTTACTAATGTTAGAGTTTACGATACGATATTTAACGTATCAAACTAACCATGATCCAATTACCAACAGGATAAGGTGGTGGTGATAAACAACACAAAAATACCAGAAGTACCACACTCTCTTTGATTTATCTATATTTATTCATCGGATCATAAATTGTGCTTATTTCAACTATATACACAAATTCACTTACATGATCCCCTTGAAAATATCACGTCTACCTGGGACGTTGTCCACTTTTTCTCAATCTAATTTTCCATTGTTTTTAATGCTTTTGATAGTAATAAATCTAGGCATGGAAATTATATCATAAACACATACGCATTTATATACGTAATTCGGGTAGTTTTGACTTTTAGTTATTCTGTAATTTGTAGTGCCATTGATATAAAAATGGAAAAAAAACATGAGAAGGAATGTTAAAATAAGTGATTTGAAGACGAATGAACGAATTAACTAATAGTATGCCCACTATAAAATGTCCACAAAGATCGACTATGGATCGACGTTTGATCTAAACATACATCGGTACTTTAAGTTGCTCTCCTTCCATATAAAAGCATATATTAAAATTATCTAAAGTACTTGGTCATGGATCTGATCAGGAATGCGCGTTGGTTATTTCTGTATTTCAATAGCCGATGAGTTTGCTGATATAACTCTTGACCTCCGTTGGCTATCTGTATATAGAAGTGCCCAGTTTGTGTGAACAAGACAGAGATATTCCATTGAAGACTTCAAATACCACTCGGCGCTGTTTAAATTGCTTCGTTCAGAACATTTGAGCTAGTCAAGACGTCGGAAATATTCTGGAATAGGTTTATGCTTAGACACTCGAGTAATAATCCTCGTTTTCGGCAAATTATTGGAGTATGTCAGTGTGGTACTTAGAGATTTCCATATATTTTAAGTGATCATATATTTTTAAGAGTGTTGCCAAATCTACTGATTAAGATATGCTAGGAATTAATGATATGTAAACGCTTCATATAACGGAAGCTTCGTAAGCTACTAATTATAAAGGTCTTACAGTCTTAACCTTTCCATATTTAAGGTTGCAACGTATGTTAGCAAGCTCCTGGTTATAATTTATTTATAATTGTTAATATCTCTGTAGGCTTAGATAATACCAGTATTAAACGTTAGCTAAAATCCGTCATGAAAGATTAAAAATATAAATTATATCACACAACAATAATGGAGATCTAACAAAAATGCGACGGGAACAAATAACTAATAACATGTAAGAAAGTATGTATACATATTTCAGGTTTAAATGCATACAATTGAAAATTATGTAGATTTTTTTTAAATTTACTAACTACACAATAGCCCCAACTGCTCCCAATCGTCTGGTGCCAGTAAGACTATGGCATCTCCAATTGGGTATGTTGTGAGGCTGAAGGTATTGAGGAGGGGAAGGTAGGGAAGTACCTGGCTATTCAGACCTGGTCACCAAACATGACTAAAGCCATTTCAAGCAACTTATAGATTCTTAATGGTGGTCTTTCACCAGGGCGATACTGAGAGTTTGTACAGACCTGGAACGTGCCGCAAATATACTACATATTATTGTAAACAAATAAATTCTGAAATAACACAATTTATTCGAAACACCATTAAAAACTGCACTAAAATGTCTCTATTTTTGAAACTGATTTCATTATAATGACATTATAACACACATATAAAACTTATTTCCACTTTATTTGTTATCATATGTTCTAAGTAAAATATCTATTCTGTTTTATATAAAACCTAATTACAAGACTATTCCTGAAAAGATGTAATCAAAAAATCCCATAGCATTACAATTATAATAACGAGTCTAATTAAGAATTGCTGTTAATAATTCACATTACTTGTAAGGTATTCCCCAAACAATATTAAAGTAAACTACAAACCGGAGGTAATAAAGCTTACTGGGAATAACCAACATAATTAGAAAGTCGGCAGTCAAAGACGACTTAATGACAAATATAAAGAAAACCCATGTAATAGAATAAATCCCCCACATGTTGTGTATATAAACCGTAGTTTAAGATTAACCTTTACCAGTCTGAAGATGGCTTTAACAAGCTGAAACCGGTCACGGTGAAATAAAATAAAAGTGGAAATAAGTTTATTGTGTGTCTTATCATATCATTGGACTAAAATGACACAGAAGATGAATCTAAATACATAAGTCCGCCTCAGGACAGGATCACTATTGAGGAAGACTAAGAAAACACAAAAAGTTAAATAGCTTACAAAATATAAAACGAATACATTTACCATTTTGTATCTTCAACATTATTAAGTAAATATTTTTATACTTGCACCATACTTTATATTTCACATGTTTATTTACATCAGTCGCTAATAAAAAAAAATAAAAATCAAATCAAATTTACTTGCGCACGCCGAGATTTGAAACCGCGACCTCTGGATTTGTAGCCAAGTATCATAACCACTCAAGCACGGAAACCGTCTTAGAGAACATACATTTATTGCCAAATATGTTTTTATAAGTTTTGCATGAAGAAACTTTAACATAGAGTACAGTAACACTAGCGTGTTAACTGGGATTGGACCGAAGTTTTTGAACTTGGTCAGGATAAATGAACGATACAACTGGAACCAAAACGAAGTAGGTACCAAAATCTAAATTGAAGTTGTTTTAAGTGCAAAAGTTCTCTCTTGCGTTTGTGAAACAATTTCAGGAAACTTTTCGGGGAAAATCACAAAATAAGGAGACGTTTGCTTGATGCTTCGAGGCGGCTTGCGGCATTGCAAGCCAAACATATCAAAACATCTCAAAAACGCCGCTGTATCCGTGAAACTTTCTTATGAAAGATGCCGTGTCAGAGGATTTTGTATTTATGAAAAAGGAAAATATATTTCACGATAAAACAAAACAAAAACAAAAACGTAATTACGAGGTTTTCGGGAAATTGAAGTTTTGTGGAGTATTTAGACGAAATTCAAATAAAAAAATTCCGAGATATTAATGTACCTAATTTAGTTTACCGTCCTTTGACTTCAGTCCAATTACGAGTAACTTCACAAAATGCAAATGTTTTTAGTATTTTCTCGTACAATTATAAATGTGGAGGTCACTTATGTTAAACTTGAATAGTACTTTTATTGACTTACTCGATGGTTGAAATTCTTTTTTCAACTCGATTTTCTCGATTTTGCAGTTTGAAATTTTTTCAACCAAAAAAAATTTTTTTTTTTGAGAATTCTGAAAAATCTTTTCCTCTAGCTTAAAAGAAAAATACGAATATAACCTGTAAACAGTGCAATTGGTTTTCTGTTTTTTAAGTACTGAGGTCTCTGAAGCGTATATGTGTAAATCTTTGTTCGACCTTGTTAAATATGAGGAGATCCTGAAAGGTACACGGAAGGCTTAGGTAAGCGTAATGTTAAAGATTAAGAAAGGAACGCTTGGATGGTTTGTTCATGGAAGAAATCGGGGATGCCCGAAGAAGACACGGCACAATTAAGCGAATCAAAATACTTTATTTGGGGCGAGTCAAGAGTATGTATGATATGAATGAGAGTGGGGCAAGGAGTGTGTGGCAAGATAGTCGCGTGGTGGTTTATCCTCTCTGCCTACAACTGCCGAGAAACAGCGTGATGGTTAAGCAGCTAGTAATGTTTTATTTCGAATTTCATAATATATAATATTACGTTTGGTCTGAATTCTTAAAGACTAATCAAAATAATTTCACTCTTCGCATCTTTTCACTTTGATCGTAGTCCGCACTCCGGTAGCAATTTTATGTTGGTGCTAAGTACATCGTCCTCATTGTGTTATCTTGAATGATCTTGCGTTATATGTAAATTTATTTAAAAAATACATTTGCCAACGGAACATAAATAACGGAATGAAATTTCCCGGCTGCAAAGCCAAATAAACAAATAATAAAGGATTTTCTTACGTTGTTGAAGGTGAGCAAAGTTTTTCTAGAACAACCTTTTGCTATAGGCCTTAGAAAGGGTCTTATGTTTTATTTATATGGGGTTATTTTTCCGTTGTTCCGAAATATAAAACATATTTTACGCCGTTAGGAAATGGTCATGAATTTTGTAAATATGTTTGAAATATCTTATTAAAATATTTCTATTCTATCGATGTAAGACTTACCAGGTAAATAACCTGATACGAAATAATTATTTTCTTCATAATTATGAATTATTTTCAGCGTCCTCGTTCGATAAAATGTCAGCAAATGTACGTTACTTGTCATTGTAAAAAATAAATATGGGCGTTCAGAGAACGATATTTTAGTGGATTTAGTTAAATATTTAGTGAAGTGCTAGGAGATGAAATAGCAGATTATACTTAAGGTCGCTTTACGAGTATTAAGTTATTAACTTACTTTGTAAAGCGGTCCTTAGGGTGAAATTATTTTTATTTTTTTTTTTATTTCGAGTTCTCTTCTTTGTAATCACATGAGCTGGATCGAAAATGTACTCTTTTACTATTTTTTTCTTTAATATTCCTTTATAAAAAGTGTGTCCATAGATTACTATTTTCTCCAAGATTTGTTCTACCCAATAAAAAAACCAGTCCAATAAAAAAAATTCGTTTTCGTCAAATTAATTCGTAAAGTTTGATTTTTTAAAGTCCACCAAAACGGCCGTAATCTGAGCAGTGACAATAATCATACATTATAATATAACTGACCTATTAATAATCAGTGTTTTTTGATCCATATTAATATATAGTTTTTAAGCCATAATATTTTTCACTAGAGTTCCTTATTATTTGTATAAATATAAAGTAAAATGTATACAACGGAATAGTCACCAAAATCGGGTTATATTCGATAGTTAGGCCGAGAAACGACCGTTGTAAATTATTTCTTTTGTGATCATCAAACAAGAGTACCACTGCCTGGGGCCAGCTATAGTACCCCTAATTGTCGAATTTCGTGAAGCGGAAGGAAATGGAAGGTGAAGGAGAAGCGATGAGAGAATTGTTGAGAAGTACCAGCGTTACCAAAGCCATTTCAAGCAACGTTTCGTTTTTGAATGGTGGTCTTTCATCTAGCGATCCCAAATTTATCTCTTACGTTGTCACGAAACGCAAATACGCTAACAAATGTATTTTAATTGAATACGTGAAAAAACCCAAGAATATAAAATCGTTTTTCTTTGCGCATTGACAGGCTTTCGGCAAGGAACGATCTAGAGCGAAGAGTGGAGGATTTAACAGCCATCTTACTGAGTCGTCATCTATCTTAGAAATAATTTAAAATAAACTGTGTATTTCTTTTGTGTTTAGTTTGAAGATTTCAGTGCCGTTTTAAAACGTTGTGTGTAGTTTGCCACATGCATTTTTTTAACACGAAATCTGATTTTTATTTCTTATCTATGCTGTGTTGACTCAAATTTAGTGTTCTTATTTATAACAATTAAAAACAATTTTTTATATCTTGAATACACCTCTAAACTATACGGTATAAATATTTTATTTTCAAATTCGCAATTATTTATATTTACGACCTGGATATTGGATGAGTGTTTCAACAAAAACAAAAAAAAAGAGTAATAATGCAAAGCTACCATATGGCTGCCTGTCTACAGGTATATATATATCATAGTATATCACGTAAATATTTATATTGTCATAAAGTATTTTAAAAGTCTCTTAATGCCTCCATACAATAGAGCGTGTTTTGCAAAAGATTTTGATTTTTCTAAGGAATAACTCCACTTATTAATATGGCGCTAAGGAAATAAGTACAAAGACATTATTATGCACAACTGTTACCAGCTATGTGGATAAAAATACAATATATATAAATAAATTTTAAAATAAACCCTGTAAAAGAAAAAAGGGTTAATAATTAATTAAATTTAATAAGTAATAAAACATATTTTTGAAAAGTTATCTCTTGAACTTATTTTCATATTAATATTAATAATAAAAAAATAAAAAATTCTTAATTTCTAATGTACATTAATTACTTACACACTTTAATCAATTTTTGTTTATCGAGTGTATGATCGAGTGAAAAATGTTGAGATTCGTAAAGAATGCAAGGCTGATGTAAGCATGAGCAAGATTAAGAAAGGGACGCTTAGATGGTTTGGGCATGTAGAGCGAATGAACGAAGAAAGGAGTGTAAGGAGAATATATGACGTGAATGTGAATGGAAGAAGAAGCCGGGGACGCCCGAGCACGATCAAGTGAATCAAATACTCAAGTCGGGCCATATCAGAAGTCGGAATAACAGAAGAGAATGGGTGAGGCGTTGTATGAATGGAATGAAGCAAGAAGTGTAGCCAAGATCGAGTTGTTTGGCGGTCCGTCCTCTCTGCATACCCCTGCGGGGAAACGGTGTGATAGTTAGTTTGTTAGTTAGTTGTTTACGTTTATAATCTGTCTTTTCTTATTTTTATCATTTGTTTATACTTGAAATTATTTTTTAGTATTCATATATTCCTGACGATGAAAGCATCGCTTTAAAAACATGTAGACATCAATGTATATTTATAAGGTGGTGAATACTAAGTATATTTTTTAATTAATTTATTAATAATGACATCACAAAGTGAATATCAATCGTTTGAAGAAAACAGTATATATTCGTATGTATGCATATTTAAGAGAAACGAAATTGGGAAACATTAAAAGAGTTGTTAGGGTATTTTGAATTCAAGGATAAAATAAAACCACTGTACTCGGGATTTTCAAGTAATCTTGTATATTTTTACTCATGCTAAATAATCGTCAAGCTATTTCCAGTCGCTATTCAACAACGTAAATAATTCTTACATACATTTTCAATGGGAAATAATTCGAAACCCTCGAAACTGACAATTCAACGAAAATTGCTTTTACCTTTCAGGGATTTTGCCAAAATGAACCAGCCTTGATTATTTGAACTGCCAGGACGTATTGAAATATTAGACCGTATTTATGTTTTATTTCATGAACTCAGCGAAGTAACAAGCTTTGAAAGAAAATCTTTTCAAACCAACAGTATTTTGAACAGAAGTTCAAGAACAGATACGTTTCCATGAAGATTAATGTTGTGAAGTTTGTTTCCACACACGATACGTATTTGTTAAACATTTTCAGAAAGGAACCTAATTAGCGCAAGAAAAAACAATATTATCAAATGTTTTATCTGTATAGCGTTTTTTTGTGAAAACTTTCTTCAAGGCAATTTAACATAAATAAGCCAAATAACATCCCGATGAGTCATTAATCTATGAAATTAAAATTAAATTAAATCAATCTTACGAACACATTGCTTGTAAACAAATAACAATAAAAACAGGTTATACGTCTCATTTAGTTTCAGGAATACATATCATCACAATACATATATATGTACAGACTAAAATATTGCTAACTGGCTGCATTGATTTTTAATTAAAAACGATGTTTGAGTAATAAAAAATATTTTGTGTAAACCACTCTTCAAAAATAATCATTTTCATGTTTTTAAATCAAAAGTTCCCTTGTCAGGATACAATGTATACTATGGCATAAAAGCATAGATAAATTATAAATAATAAGTGGTGAGAAAGGTAAATAAATAGGTATTAATATAAAAATAATTAAAAAAAAAAATACATAGAATTATTATAAAATTATAATTATAATATTTTGATTAGACAGATCGAGGAACAATCAAGTTACCTAAATAACAATTTTTTTTTTTGAATATTGACATTAATCTCAAAAAATAAATTAACAAAACAAAATGGTGTGAGCACATAATATTATCTCTTTTTCAAAATAATATCATTCTATTGTGGAAATGGAATAGCATTTTCCATATTGGAACTGATACCGAAGGTTAATTAACTTTCAGTCAATTGTATCAGAGAAAGCGGTTTATTATTGAGCAGTACCATTATCGTTTTCCAATATCATTGAAAATCTCTCCCGTGTTATCAATTTAGCTGAAATTGTAACGTGTAAAAATAAATGGATTTATAAAAACACATTATTATTGTAAAACTAGTCTTATTTTTTTATTGGCGCTTTTTCTTGCGCAAAATGCTTATTAAACTAAGCATCGGGGATAAAAATATCAAATAGACTAGATGGTCAGCGAAATAATAGTCTTCTCATTTTAATATTAACATTATGAATAATTCTAGTAAAGTCCAGTAGTAGTTTCATGAATACGTTAATGGCATCTGGCTAAAGCCATCCAAACTATCTCCAGGGTGAAAAAGCCTCAATACAGTGTATCCCGCTACTTCCGACCTAGTTTATTAGGAAGCTACTTAAGTCAAGGGGAATGTTTCCATGGAATGCTTTTGCTCTGTTTATTCCTTGAATTTTGCTAATTTAATTGCAGTCAATTGTTATGCGAAAACATAAACCCCTGCAAACGCTATTTCAAAGTGCAATAAAGATCATTATTAATAGGTTACCATGGCAAGGCTCTAATCATCGTTAGGTTAACAAAATCACATACGAAATATCATTGAAATTTGTTCATTTATTTACTGATATTTCGTCAAATAACATAACAAAATTTCGTAAAGCAAGCAATAAATGATTCGTAAATTCTACTATCAAATTCTCAAAATAAGTTTTTTGTAGTATGTAGTAGCCCTGTTATGTTTAGCATCGTTTTAATATAGTGTTTATTATTGAAATTTTTCTTAATAAAAGATGTAGAACATAATAGAAGCTAATATTATATTAATTGTTATTGTGTTTAATACGTATAATAATAGATAAAATTTAGTAATTTTGAAAAAATTATAATATTTATTATAACTGTATTATAGTAGAATCATCACATCAGTGAAAATGAGTTATCGCTAAAATGCACAAACTTCCTTTCCGATTCCGATTACGATTTACGGGATTAAGTACGAGGGAAAAATGACGAACCGTAGAGATGACCAGAATAACCTAAAATTATAATACGAAATTACATAAAGGGAATAAAATGTAATATGTTTAATTAATGGTTTCTCGAAGAACTGAAACTGTCTGCAAAAATATAAGGTCTTTATTCCGACGAACAATAATTTAAATCAGAGAATAATTTTCCAACATATTTATTTTTTCAATAAACCAGTTGTTTTAATCATTATTGACTGGTTTTTATGGGGAAAAACGAAAATTTTATTCCCGTCATAAAGCTTGCCACTCCTTAAAAAAACCTCATTACGAAACTTAAATAAAGATGTTCCAGCCAATCTCCGAAATTCTGAAATGTTCACCGCATCCTACAATATTTCACAATCATGAAAATTCAACAATCAACAATCAACTACCAAACTTCATTTGTTGTGCCTGTCAGCACAAATACAAATTTAATTAATTTGTTTTAATCAGAAGTTTTGCACCGTGCTGAATAAGAATATTAATTAAATTGAATCGATTTTTTTTGCTAATAATAAATATAGAGAGGAAGGTTCATCTAGGATAATTTCATGCAGATGAACAGTTTTACCAACATTCGATATGCGTGTCCATATTTATCCCCACATTGCTTTCATGAGCATCATTTAAATGTTTAATATATGAAATTAAATGTATTTCTAATAGTTGTTTTAAACAGCATGTATCAACGAAGCCTACGAATAAATAGAATAATCTATAACTGCGCCTTTCGAATATATAATTTTATTATTTATGATTTATTTAATTCTCCTAAACATTAATAGCACTCGCACATAGTAATTTGAAAATGAACAATATTTTAGTTTTACAAAATACGATCTCTAATATGAAAAGGTTGGTTAAATTTTCATCTTTTGAATAACCAAGCCTTTCATGACAGATTAAATTTCTTAATTACAAAACTTTCTTTCAAGTGTTCATACAATTTATTCATGAACTTCTTTCAAGTGACCACTTTCACAATTAAAGCGCGCCCCTAATTCCAAAACGTGAAATTAATCTTTCCAAGCAGTCTCCTTTTATCAGATAAATTTGTTTTTAAAATTGTATTTCCGTGTCGTCCTTGCTCTAAAACCTAAGACTAGGGAGAGGTTGTCAAGAAATACCACATTTTTGTTACCCAATTAGTCTGCTTTCTTAAAAATTCCTAGCTCGTTGGCAAATGTTTGCCAGCCCGAAGACAATCCAAAAGTGGCTCTTTCTCCGAGATATTAATTGTATTGGGGTGGGAACAGATATTTTTTAGTGCTACATGGTTTTAAAACTTGATACCATAAATATAATTTTACATTAGGTACACAAGAACTCCACAAAAGCATCAAAAGATTTATGTAAGTAACTAAGGGGTAATATTTAATATTATTTTATTTTCATTAGCTTCGTCCACTTCAAGTCGCAAAACGTACTGAGCCGCTCCGAACTAGGAAATTAATAATTAATTCGTCTAAAGGGCAAAACAATGCGTACGAAATCGGGCCGTGTATCCGGGCCTTTCAATTACTCTTCAGGTATTAATCGACTTATTTGCTAGGTTGAAGCGGCTCGGTACTTTGTGAGGCTCAATCCGGACAAAGCTGTTGAGATAGATCACATCATCGCGTATTCTAATAAAAGTACAATGGACATTGACATTTTTGCAAACATATTTTTCACTTTTTTCTTTTTTTAAATAGGGATCTTCAATTACAAGCTTAACATTATTGATTGTAGCAGTCAAATTTCCTTATTGATTTAAAAAAAAATGTTTTCAGTGACAGTAATTTTGTTCTAAATTGTATTATATACTAGATGGCACACCTGTACACACCCGGCCTTGCTCGGGATTACATTTTTTTTGGAATGAATTTATGAAGTTGTGAATTCTTGCTTGTCGTTTGGGTGCCATAATTGATTAGACTTCAAAAATAATGCCATGTGACGACTATTTATATCTCCAAATAAATAATCGAAGAAACATTCATTTGAAATTTTTATTTCATTCGAAACATTTTTTTGTCAAAATGTATCGAAATAACAAAGTTTTAAAGTAGGTACCTAATTTCGTTTACCGTTTTTAAAATATTGTAACCAAATAAACTTTCTTTTGAATATGTAATCTGTGGCTAACCAGAGTGGTATATCTATGAGCTAACCTCAATACAACATGGCGGTTTCAATGTTTCTCGAACTAATTTCGAAACGTTATTGCAACAGTTTTATATATTTGATTTCATTCAAACTACTCTCTAAACCTTCCCGGCACTAATAGAAACAAACTGCTATTTTCAGCAAAACCCGTGCAGTAATTTTTGCGAAAATCAAGGACAGACATACAAACATTCATTTTTGTATATAGAGATTTGAACGGTTGAGTACATTCGAAATTTCCACATTCTTAATTTTTTTATGGTTGGCAATTGAATTAGTTTTGAGTAAAACATTTATTTTCTTTGCTTAAGAGGAACGGCTGCGCGGAATGTTTCATACAAAACTTAATTTTGTATTTGAGGCCAAAATACTCACCTAAACCTAACGATATTTTTTTATCAAAAAGTATAGTAAATCTCTAGTACGGATGAAAAGCAATTTATTTATTTTTGTTTTACATTTTGAAATATAGGCCTTTAAAGGAATTGGTTTTGCGCGATTTTAGAGGCACCTCTAACAATTATTTGGGGGCTAACGGTGACGTAAAAAAATAGTTTTACCCCGTTTGTTTTGAAAATATAAAATATATTTTTTCAAAAAGTATATAAAAATAAGCATTATAGTGGAATTTAAATAAAATTGAATACGACAACTTTGGAACACAAATTTGCTGAACATAATTTAAAATATCGACCGGAAAAAAGCCTTTTTTTTAAATGTTTTGTTTTAATAATTTAATGTACGTAATCATATTTACATAGCAAATATGATAATTTTAAAAAAATACCATTAAAAGGCAAATAATTTTCTAAATTGCCTTTAAAATTGCGAAAAAAAAATTTTCATGGCCTATACTTCATAATTTAAAATAAAAATAAATAAAATACTTCTCAAACGTACTAGATATTTACTAGCCCTCTAATTAAACAAATATATCATTCAGTCTAGATGGGTATTTTGGCCTCGAATACAAAATTAAGTTATGCATGAAACAGGCAGCGCAACCGTTCCTCTTAATCAAATATTTAGCTGTTAAATAATGTTTAATTAATGATCTTCACAATAGTCGATCTTTTGAATATGATTGAAGACGGTATGTAAAAAAATTTTCGGCGAAAAATTTTTGAAAAACAAACGAAAATAATTCCAAAATATTTATCTGTTTACGTGCTGCTTTTATTCAGCTTACAAGTAGATGAAAATAGCACTGACCGTATCCATTTTATTACATTAACCTAAACAAATCTATCATTATACCAATTGTTTGTTTGGCGAAAACAAAATAATTGACCAACGGAAGATATTACGTTATTTCTGGCTTACCCAATCTTAACTTTCTTTTCATCTCAGAGGGGTAAAAGTTGTTGGTAAACCGATTTCGGGCTGAATGGAACGTAAGTTACATACTGAATTTGGTTCAGAAGGGTATGGATAATCTCCACGTCAATTCGAGGGCCTTTTGGTCAGACAGGGCTTTTCTGAAGATAATTATTAGGCGATAGTGTTCTTCTTATTATATTAAAACATGGACCATTGACCTATCGGAGAAATGCGTGAGATTTTTTTTTGGAACTGACATTACAATCATATGACAATGCGGAAATAATTACTGGTCTATCTGGATGTGTTCGAATGTTTATACTCGAAAAGAGTCACATATATCAGAAACAATATGATTTTAGCTTTTGGTTAATTTTATTTTAGTTTCATAATAATAACTTACATCCTTTTAAAGAATTATAAAAACATGTTTTTGGTAATCTTGTTCCAATTTACCCCATACACGTCTGCTTAACATGTGAATTATCTTGTTTGTATCTATATTAATAAGGCGCATAAGTTTTTTTGAAATATCGATACATTGGTTAAAATTAATGATTTAATAAAACAAACACTTGGTTTTCCACCACTAATTTATTTTTATCAAGCGGTTTCGCTTTTCCCCAGCTTTATCATGGTAAAATTTAAGTCTATACAAAAATACATTTTATTGCTAGCATAAATATACGTATATAGAAACCGCTTTGTGATGATTTCAAAATAATATATATTTTTTTGGTATCACTTATTGAGGCCTATAAACCCAGATGTTATATATTTTTAATCAATAATATTATAGATTATATTAACAACTCTCAAAATGAGACAAAAAACAAAAAGAGATAGAAAATAAAAAGATGACTGTAGCAGCTGGAACTCGAACTCACTTTTTGGCTGCTGCAAATATATGGGAATAAATTGAACATGATATTAAAAAGTTTTAGAAATCGATCTATGACACCGATAAAAATGACGGGACAGATTGAGATAGCCGTAGCTGAGTGGATTAGACTGCAAAGTCCTGGGTTCGAGTTCCAGCTGCGACAGTTATCTTTTTACTTTCTTTGTCTTTTCGGTTTTATATTTCATTCTGAAAGTTTGCAGTATTATCTCAAATGATTTAAAGAAATTGGTTTAAAACTAACTGTTTTCTTTAATAAATAAGTCAAACCCCAAAGTAATTGCTTTCTACAAAAACTTTAATCATTTACATAGCTCGAATATCTTTCATCCCGACAAGTATATTGATTTTGATTTAATTTCCAAAAATGCTATGCGAAATATAGCATAAAGTGCCTCGTATAGTGCCTCCGCTATTTTCCATGAGCAACATTTATTTATTCAAATATCCAACAAACGTCAATAATAATAAGATTCTAGAAGAAAAAAATTCGTGTAAAAAAATTCTGTAGGCATAAAAAACGTGTTCAAACCCTTGACAATTTAAAATGTAATAACACCTTAAGGACATGACAATATTTGATATGTAATATTGTAAAAAGTCTTCTGTGGGGGTTGGAAAGCTGTATTATATCCATCTTGTGCCGCTGGTGTTAAGCTGTCACCAACAACGCTGAAATGAAAAACGCAAACGCGAAACGAACGGAACCTTACTTATAGGTTCACCCCTTCAGGTGATTTCTCACAATAAACGACCTCGGAAAAATAATCCAGAGATTACTTTTATTATTATAACTTGTGCTTTAAAGGGTTTGTAGTAAAATTTCATAGCGAATTTATTTTCAAGTGACTCTCCGGCATAAAAAAAGCATATTGCATCCGCCTGTGTTGATAATAATAGACCATCCACAGAAGTCATATCGTGACACCGCGTATGAGTCTGACCGATTGGACTCTGTGGGATCATGACATTACCAAACGGGAAAAGTTATGAGGCGGAAGGAAGCAGAGCAAGTAGAGAAGGAAGGGAAGGTTTGAGAAGTACCCGACTATCCTGGTAACTAAATGTATCAAAAGCCATTTCAAGGAACGTTACGAGTCTAAATGGCGGTCGCTCACCAGGGCGATACTAAGAGTATAAGTTATGAGACGGAAGGAAGTGACGTTGGGGGGTGAGAAGGGTAAGAGTGAGATGAAGGGTAGGGACGGAAGTACCTGACTGGTCTCGTAAATAAATATAGCAAAAGCCATTTGAAGGAACGTTACACAACTTGGAACGGCGAATGCTCACCATCTTCTACTCTGAAATGAGTAGGGATATAATACTACATTGAGATTAATTTTAAATGAATGATAATGCAGCCTCAAAAAATAGAAAAACTTGTGTTTTTAGTCGTAGTATAGTGGCCTTTCATTTTATGTGAAATTGAAGCCTGATATAGTTGCTGTTCAGATTTGAGTCAAAAATACTTTATTTCCCATCTGGACACGGAAAAACATACAGAACCATAAGTACATGGTTTTTTAAATAAAGGTAAATTAAAATAATACGGAGAAACCTGTCAACAGAGGCGACTAAATTGCTGGTTAATTCGTACGTTGTTTCATGTCTAGGCCACCACAATTTAATATATGCAAGTCTCTCCAACTATCAAAATAATAAAAATCAGTGTGATAATGCCTTCGGAAGGCGAAACAGCTGTCCCGCGTAAAACTAATTACTTTGCAATTTTTTTATACATAAACCGTTTTCAAAATGAGTAATAACAGTTATTACAAAATTTTTAAAACCTTTAAATAAAAACGGAGTTCTACAAAATAAACTTGAACACAATTAAAAAAAAATAATCCATCTTCAATGCTGCAGCAAGACTTATTCATCATCGGCGTATTTAAAGAATATTTATTCTTTATTTTTGTGTTTAGTTCGTAGAACTCCATAATTTTTTTTTTTAATTTTATGAATTTTATTTTTATATCAAATTTTGTTTTTTTTAAAATTTAATGTAAATAAAATTTAATAATGTTATTATTAAGTTCTGCAAGTATTTTTAGTTGTTATTATTGTGACAGCTGTTTCGGCGTGTAAGGCCATTTTCAAACTGTGGTTTATCCACATTGCGACGACTTATTTATTTGATTTAATTTACCACTACTCTTTTAAAAATTTGGATGGATGGGTAATGATTGATTATCGGTAAAATAAATAAGTCGTCGGAATGTGGATTAACCGCAGTTTGAATATGGCCTTAAACGCCGAAACAGTTGTCACAATAATAACAACTAAAAATACTTGCAGAACTTAATAATAAAATTATTAAATTAAAAAAAAATTAAATGGATTTCTACGAATTAAACACAAAAACAATTAATCAAATTTAGTTTTTAGTTTTTATTACTCTGACAGCTGATTCGTCATTCAAGGCCATTTTTAAACCGCGGTTAATCCATGTTACGACGACTTATTCATATGATTTTATTTACTTCTCCCGAATTTTAATTTAATAAAAAAAAGATTATTTATACATAGCATTTCAAAAATCGGCACCGCCTCAATATCCCGAAATAATCCAATTCAAGCGTAGCTGGCTGATCTTTAAGTCGATTAATGGAATGTCTCCCGCATACATATCGAAACTGTGTATTCCTGAAAATTTCAATTCAATCATCAGCTATCGGAAGGTTGAAGGAACCAAAGTTCACACCAGATACCAAGTTCGGTAAGCGTGCTTTCGTAGTGTCAGGACCTAAGGCCTGAAATAATATGCTACACGATTTAATAATGATTAAAGAGCCAATAGAATTCATGTTCTCAGAAAATCATCTCCATAAATGGTCCCTGCAGTTGCAAACCTTGTTTAAATAGCCAACAATTCCATGTAAAAGCTACCCGGTTAGTATTGACGAAAGTAATTTACATAATATATATTGTTTAATGAAATAGTACGCAAATGGGTCGATTCACTGCTATAAAAAATAGGTAGTTACCTGCAAACATAATATTATAAATACATACCCATTTTTCTTCTGCTACTAAAATTCTAATAAATGTGATATCTATAATAAATAATGATAAAATAGCAACTTCATTATCATGAAATGTGCAGTGTTTTTAATATTGAGTCCCGTGTGTCCAAAATCGTAGCTTTCCAATCTAAAGCTTTCTAATATAACGTGTTAATATAAAGTAACCCGCTAGGTAAGAATTATTTCGTATCTGTGTGTAGATATGTAGATAAAGTCTAGTAATATTTGTACAACGCCCTCGAGGTGATTTTTCATAAAAACTATCCAATTAATAATTAAAATTATCCAATTATTATTATACATGAAAATACCAGATGAACTTAATAATTCAGGCAGCACATGGCTATGAACTGAATAATTGAGGGAGTTTGTTTTTTTGATTCGTGATTGGCGTGATTGATGTCTGGAGTATATATTGGAATCTCTTTGATAATCAAACAAAATTGTTATTTTTTAATCATTGAAGATAATATTAACAACTCTTGAAAAGAAACATGAAACCGAAAAGACCCAGACAAGAAAAAAGGTAATGGTAGCAGTTGGGACTCGAACCCAGGAAATCATAATCCATCCGGAACCTTGCGCTCTAATCCACTGAGCTACGGCTACCCCAATGCGTCCCGTCGTTTTTATCGGTATCATACTTAGATTTCTAAGAACTATCAATATCATATTTAATTAATTCCACATACGTTTTTTGGCTGGTACCTTTTTATCATGACTATAAGATTCTACCCGAATTTAATTTGTATTTTTTAGATAGTGTCTCGGATATACCTAGCGAATTTTTATTTATACGGGACATCAAAGACGTTTTCCAGAAGTCTAGGATTAATATACTATAAACTATGAACTAAGATACACAAGTGTTATAGATTGATAAAAAAACAGGCGAGTGAAGAGACAAGGGTGGGAGGGGAGCAGGTACCTGACCGGGAATGGCGTGTGCTCTGTTTAGTGGGATACTATATGGTACTGCCCTGAAGAACAAAGATATTGTTTTTATTTTTTAAATAAAAAAAAATACTTGCATAACATCCGGCCTCATTGTTTCAAATATCCAAAAATAATCAGATCTCAAAACGTTATGTGCTCAATGAAAATAATTTCCCTGAGGGCCTATGTAATCTTTGGGGATGTTCTGTTGAGGGTCTTTTTAAGGAAATGAACGAAAAAAGTATGATGGTTGGGTAGTTGGGGGTGAGTGTGTCCAGGAGTGACGGACTTCCCATCAATAAATCCATCCCTGCCTGGATGCTTGCCGTCGAGAGGTCTCTCTCAACTCTCCGGATCCGGTGCATCCGCCTCCGAGACCAGGACAAACCTCACCGCATGAACCCGGGCACTCCTGCTAAGTCACCGGACATAGCGAACCATCTGGGGTGACCTATGATAGACGTGTTGGTTATCCAATTAATGGTTCCTCGGGCGGTGGTAACCATACCCGCCCTCCAAATTGAATTATTAACATTCTGGGTTAAAATCAGAATCGAATTTAAAAGCAATGCGAGATTTTTTTTTTGTCTTGCTACCTGGCAACCCTATGAGTTAAAAAAATATTACAAATTGCAAATTTTGTAAATTTTTTTAACAAAATTTTTAAAAACGTCTTGAAACTAAATTAAAAAGTTGTATTGCGTAATATGGTAAAAAAAACCCTTTCAAATAATATGGGTGTTATGTTGTAGAATTTTCAAACACATAAAAAAAGTTGTTCATAATACACCCGGAAACAAGAAAGCTTTTTGTATTCACTTATATCAGTCGTGTGCCTTTTTAATTGTTTGAAGTAGGTATGTTGAATACATAACAAAAATTGGGATATGTAAAAGTTATTTACTATTTGTGAACTCTACGATTTATGAAGTATGTCGAAGTTTTTAAAAAATTTTCTTTTTGAATAATTGATATATTCATCAAAATGCAACATCAGAAATATAAGAACTACTCTTTTACGTAGGTACACAATGCTAAGTACTGTTAAAATACACAATTTGGTAGTAATTCAATCATCGTCACTTTTGCAAAAATAAATTATTTAAAGCATATCAATTTACTTAAGAAACAATGAAGAGGGTGGCTCTATAAATACTTTTAAAATAAATCTTATGTAAAACAATCTTACTCGATCGATAAAAAAAAATCATTAGAAATCAATTCCGCCAAAATGAGTATTCAATTACTTTTTTCAAGGTGAGTTTCCGGAGGAACGGAATAATAAACAGTGTTTTGATCGACTCAGCCTTCGAGATGTAAATCTGCGAAATGAACTTACTTGAAATATAAATAGCCAATCCTCGAGAATAATTTAATTTGTACCCAATAAAAGCGTGAGCGAGCGGAAAAATTATCATTTCGGTTTTAGGAATTGTCTTCTCGACAATTTTTTTTCATGGAGGCATAAAAAACCTTTATCTTTGAACAAATTAAGATAGGGAAAAAACTTTTGACGGAAGGCTGGAAATTTTCTTGAGATTTACCCTAGTGAAAAATCAGATACATCTTCGTTTTGTAAAATAAAAAAAAAAGTTAAAAAATCCTACGCCTGGTTAACTTTAGTTTTCTCTATCTGTTTTCACTACTGTCTCCCTATCCACTGATTCCGCGAACCACAATGTGGGGATGCTTTAATGATGATAACACTAAAAAATTACTTTCTATTTACCTATCCAGTTGTTGGAAAAAGTACACTCTTCTGAATGTCGAAAATTTACTAGTAATCTTTGCAAAACAAATGTTTGTAATGTTTGCTAACCACACGTTATAGATGTCAAGTAATTTATTTGTTATATATCACGCTGTTTTCTCAGTGGGTGGAAAAGTAGGGGTGAGAGAGAAGCTGCGGTTTTATTGAAACAATAGGAGCAAGTTTGCTGGAGACAGTTGGTTCTGACATCCACTTTCACGTTCAAATTGCATTGGTGACATTTTTAGTAATTAAATCTAAAGTCTTTTGAAAATGCGTTTAGAAGCAAAGTCGCAAATTTCAATATATTTTTCAATGTCCTTGTACTTTTTTGTTAATTTAATATCGTTGCCCTTGGTGAAAAATTTTGCGAGTCTCGCAAAAATGGGAAAGGTCAATTACGAAATAAAGCAAGACTCACGTTTTCGAGCGTGATAAACGAATGGATATAAGATAGAAGACGGAATATTAAATCTCCCTATAAATATACTGAATAAAATTATGTTTAAATAATATTATGGGGAGGTGATTAAATGAAGCATATGAACTAAAATGGTGAATAAAATATATGGACACAGCAAAAAATTGAAGCAGCTTGGTGTATAAAGCGATAGTTTTAGACTTTACTTGTCGAGATATTAATTAATAGCAACATTATTAACGAGTGTACGTTTCTTAGGAAAAAAATATAAGTAGTGTAACTAGATAGTGACTACAGGGTTTCCTCAAGCCTTGAAGTTCGTTTCCGTAAAATATATTCGACGATGTTCTCAAGGATTGCGTACATTTAGGGTGATGATGAGTGAATGAAATATATCACGATAGATGTGAGTAAAGTACAAATAGACAAATTTTATCTAAATATCATTGCTGTATGGAGACCAAAAGGAAATAAATTGATTCGTCTCTGTTTTTTTTTACGTATCACTGAACAAAATTAATGGAAAAAATAATATCGGAGAGAAAAGTCACTTGACGAAACATAAGAAAACAAAATCATTAGATACCGAGTATCATAAGAACGGGGAATCGAAGATAAAACCAAATAAAGAAAATATTTTTTAGTTCCATCACAAATTATTAACAACACACTCAGTAACACGGGTTCTGTCTTTTAGCCTTCAGATAAAACAGTGCATTAGTTTATAAATAATAATAATAATAATATTTGGATGATATTTATAGCGCCGTTTTTGCGAAAAATCACCTCAAGTTGCCCAGTCGTTGCATTCAGTCCATAAAGACCGAAAAGCTTTGCCTACCCCAAGAAAACGAACCGTCGAAGAATTTTTTTTATCAAAATCTGTTTTTTCTCCATAAATCAGTAAAAATTATGTCATAATCGTTAAATCGCTTCGTTTTGACATATTCATACTATTTAATTGGATAATAAAATGGCCATTTAAAAAAAAAATAGAACGCACAACTCATAACTCGAACTTTGAAGACTGAGCACGGTCCTCCTTTGAGCATAAAGCAATGTACTCGTACGCCACTGGCCCATGATCCATATGTACCAAAATAGTTAGAGTTTAAAAAAGTTTTGGTAAATAACATTATCATATTTGGTTCCAAGAACATCATTCATTGTCGAAAGTCTCACAGAACTCACTGTGGTGATAACAAGTCTCAATGTAAAACCTTTTTTAATATCTATCAACGCATATAATATTTATGTGTCTGTGAAAAGGGTTTTAAGGAGTAGTGTTTCATCATTTTGTGACATAATTCAATCACAAACATGATGACTGATGTGAAAAGTTGACACATAACAATAATGTACAAATTAAATTAAATTAAGTTGATATTATATTATTAGTTCCATATGACTAAAAACGTCATTAGTGAAATGGTGATGGAACATTTTATATTTCTTAATACTCATGTTTGAATAGTAATAATTTATTGTTTTACGCGATAATGGATAATGAAGCCAAATACGAAATCAATATTTTATGCAAAATTGTGAAAAAGTCTTGCTTAAAAAATATGATAGTTATATACCGACAACTCTTATATTTTTTTAGATAAGAAAAAAATATATAAAATAGATTTATTTTCATATATACGCCTTAACATATGCCATTAGCATACGAGCACGGAGAGTAAAACTAAAAAAATAGGAATAGTAAGAATAACAAATATAAATAAAACTTATGATGTATGAAAAGGTAAGTAAAAAAGAACCATAAAAAAAAAATAAAGCGTAAAATGTATAAAGTTTTAAAAAGTATCACGTATATAAAGTATAAAAAGTACAAAGTATAAAGAGTATAAAGTATAAAAAGTATAAAGTTTAATTATAAAATAATATAAAGGTGAAGTACATAAAATATTTAAGATAATAAAAGGTTTAAGAAATCGATCAAGTTTCTTAAGTACTGCTAAGTAGAAGCATAGAAGATAAGGCTAAAAGAAAACAAGTTACAATTAATATGTGAAACAGACAAAATCGTATATTTTAAAGGTGAGTTACTATTGGGTAGTAAAAGTTATACAGTTAAATAGTATAGTAATTAATAATTATTATTTATGACAAAATAGACAGATCTTATTAATTATTTTGCTATTTTCTAGTCTGGGATAATTCCTAAATATTTTTACGTATTCAGAAAAAGATCTCCCGATATACCCAAACATTAGTTCGTCTTTTGATTTTTATTCGAAAATTTTTTTTTACAAATTGAAAATTCTGCTTTTGACTTTAAAACATGGAATCTTTTAAAATTTTCCCAGGCATAAAATAATCTTTTATCTTCGCAATAAAATAAATAACAAATACTTTGTGTACACCACTGTATAATATATAAATATGTATGTACAAGTATCGTATTTGTCAACCAGTATGTGTATCTAGGTGTTACGGTGGATTGTAACATGAAATGGGACGTACAAATTTCCAACCTCTGTAAGCGACTTCGAGCTATTGTAGGAAGACTCCACAAGGTAAAATTTTATGTGCCTTTAAAAATTATGAAACTAATTTATTTGTCTCTAGCAGAATCGACCATAAGGTATGGGATAACTTCTTGGGGACACTCGTGTAAGACCAACATAAAACATTTACAGCTGATTCAAAACGCCATGGTAAAATTGCTAGTAAGTAAAACAGTTTTAAGCAAAGGCGATACATTGATATCATGTACAAATCAATTAATGTATGACCTGTTCGTGGTCTTTAATTGCAAAAAATTCTACCGCAACAAATATATGAAAGTCAGTATAAGGCAGTGGTGGATCATGTACACAATACACGTTTCACACAAAATATAGGAATGATAGTGCCAATATTTCAAAATAAATATGGTCAACGAACCCTTGAATATATTGTACGATTTATATTTAACAAATTGCCGTACAAATTTAAAAACAATTGCTCTATGATGAAATTCTCACTGATGTTAAAGTGTTGGCTTTTGGAGAGTAATCTTGTGTATTGATTGATTTACTATTACGGTGTTACTATTATATTAAGTTTATCCTCACTGTAACGAACCTGTAATGCTGTTTTATTTAAATAAATATTTATATATATTTATTTTACAATTTATTTAATACTTGCCGATACTTTGATATTTTTGACATTTTTATAATATTTATATTTTTGTAATATTAATGTTTTTATAATGTTAATATTTTTATTAAATTAATTTTTTTTACAATGTTGGTAATTTTATAATATTCGTATTTTTACAATATTGATATTTTTATAATATTGGTATTTTTATAATGGTGATATTTAAAATGTTGATAAAATATTGATATTTTTATAATATTGTTTCAATTGGTCTTATAAAATTGGACTCTAGTATCTCAATACTGTAACGCTGTTTCCATTTTTATTTTCTTTTTAATTTTTTTTCCAACTTATGTACATTGATCTAAACATGCATGCGTCTCTATATCCTGATTTTGCTCTACATTTGTATGATAATGTTTATTTATTGTTGTATAATATAATATTGTTGAAATGAACTCCTGCTGACAAGCTACTTGAAGTAGCTTAGCGGGTATAAGTTCCCACTGTATATAATTAATATTATACAAAAAACGAAACCAAAATTATTATTATTACATTCCATGCTTAGTGGATTAGTTAATGTTTCTATATAATTTGTTTAACAAATAATTATATACAGGATGTTAAGAGACGTACCTGACATATTTTAACAAGTAATTTCTCACCACATTTGAACTAAAATATGTATATGAAATTTTCGTCTCCGATGACATTTTTCGTCGTTTTTTTTTCGTTAACTTTTTTTAAAAATTCAACTAAAAAAAATCACATGTCGACACTGATCACTTAGACGAGTAACCGCCCAATCCCCTCACCTCCATCATACTTGTCAGATACCTACCTAATTTTAATGTTTTTAGGTAAATTAAAGACAAAAAAAAGTTCACCGAAGTTAGTTGCTTTAAACATTTGTGTAATTAGAATGTTTTTTTCTGGAATGCATCTAGATTGAAGATTTGCCATTCTTGATAGTTCTTAATGTGCTATTCTGATAACCATCTATCAATAAAAAGTATTTGGGACACGTATTATTAAAAAAGTAAGAATTATTCACGAAAAGCATCTCCAAATATTCAAATAAATGTAAGATCTTTCTTCTTGGCATCAGATGATATTTTTGACAATAAGTAAACAAAAACATAATTTAATTCTACTGATGAATTTCCAGATGAAAAATAACAACGCCGAGTCTGCTTTGTATTTTTTTCATGATTTTAATAAAATATTTTTATAAACAACAATATTGTTTATATCTTGGTTTGTTTTCATTTTCAAGAATATTTAGTAAAAAAATCTTCGGAAGGAAAACACTTTTCCCACTCCAATTTTCTTAAAAATAATATATAAATATAGATCGTTATTTTTTTTTTAATCAATGTTGACCTTTTAGTATAAATACCAGTATTTCATATATACTTTTAAAGATCGTTTTCATAGTTAAATTAATTGTGAAAGTTTTTTTTAAATCACCAAAACTGCCGGAATAAGGAACTCCAGTCCATTTTTTAAAAATTTTTTTATAAATGTTGACATCCTTAACTTAATTTTCTGTTTTTTTAATTTTTTTTTTTAGCTCGTTTTTATGGTTAAAATAATTGTTAAAGTTTCAATTTTTTAAAGCCCACCAAAACGCACGAAATCTATGGGTTGTTGGGTGTGACGTCACACGAGCCAGTCGGATTAGCGGTTCAATTGGCAGTAATCGATATTGTATGAATTTCATACAAAACTTCGAGAACTTTATACTCAAATTTAACTGCTTTTCATTGAATAATAGAGAAATTTGCTAAAATTGGATTGATGGCTTATTTAAAAAAACATGAAATTCTCTCAATTAATCAATTTGGCTTCATAGAAAATATGGGAACAAGTGATGGAGCTTTAAAAGTGACCACCACAGTCGTAGAAGCTCTAGATGCTGGCAACAAAGCAATGGCTGTCTTTGATACCGTATCCCATGGTTTACTGCTTAAAAAACTTAATGCAATGGGTGTTGCTAATAAAGCACTAGATTGGTTTAGAACTTATCCTGGGAATAGAACACAGAGAGTAATGATTAATGATCATATTAGTTCAAATAAATCAATTGTAAATGGTGTTCCTCAGGGTAGTGTTCTAGGTCCAATTTTGTTTTTATTATAAATTAATGACCTTTGTAAATTATCATTCTTCGGTTCTTCACTTGCATTTGCAGATGATACTATTTTGGTGTTTACTGGTGATACTTGAAATGAAACTTATGCTAAGTGTGAGTCAGGATTAAAGATTGTTAAAAAGGGGCTTGATCAAAACCTTTTAACTTTAAGCACACAAAAAACTAAATATATTACTTTTAGCATTTCTTCCGTAAGTCAACCCTGAGTGGTAAGTAGTGGTGAACACATGACGTCACACAAGCGTCATGCGGTCACAACTAATGAATTTGCACAGGGAGAATTTAGGCACGAACACTCGCGTGACGTCATTCCTATGGTACCCCACAACTAAAAAGGGCGTTCTTAGGAGATTGATTTTTCTTTTTTTTTAAATAACGATTTATAAATTCGACGTACATTTATATATAATCAAAATTAACTTATATTTTTCGAATCGGCGTTTGTTGACCTATTTAAATATAATGTAGTTTTTAAGCTATAAAATTTTTCACTAGAGCTCTTTATTCGATTTTAAACTTCGAATAAATCGTTCAAGGATAATGCTAAAAGAGGGAATCATTTGAAAACGGATTCAATGTCTCAGAGATTTTTTTTTTTAGATTTTTAAACAGTTGCATAACGATCGTTATTTAAAAAATATTGCTCAGCAGATATCATATTTAGAGACTTTTTTTAAAGTTTTCTGCAGGCACTGAGGCATAATACCTTAGCATTTAATTCTAGACAATTATTATTTTTGAACTACAATTTATATGTCATTACTATGGCAACACGAAGTTACTCACCTCGTCTTTAAAATGTGTTCTTTACATTCATATGTTTTCACATATTCGTGTTTGACAGGTTGTTGTAAAGAAACAATGCCATCACAATTATTTTTTTCAAGTTTAAAAAAAATCTAATAATCTCGTTCTTTGAATTTGATTTGATTTTTATTTATCTAACATCAAATCATTGTTATTTTGATACATAAAATTACAGAATAATAAAAAGAAAACGCTCTTTGGTACTAATTTCTGAACACCGTTATATTAAAGAAATACATATGCACTTGAAAGATTGTGTTTATAAAATTTACTTATTTTTCTATGAGCCATCTTTGTGTTGCAATTTAAAACCTTTTAAACAATTACTGTGCCTATATTTGTCTGCTTTTAAATGTCAATACTATTCTAAAATATAACAGACAATTTGTTTGGATAGATTGATTGACGTAAGAGTGACATTCGACATTAGGATTTAATTTGGAATTCCAAAGAGATTAAGCTACCCAGTCACAATTGAAGAAAAGTAATCATTTTAGAAACTTTATTAATACTTGGCAAAATTAATCAGCCCTTTCCAAATTGATTTATACTAAATTAGCGCTATGAAACAGCAATGTGCTAATAAGACGTTGTAAAAACTTATCGGGAGTTAAACATTGCAATTCTTTCACTGTTAGCTTCGCTTCCTGCCTGTAACCAACCATTCTAATACGAATAAAGTAAGTTCGTAAACTCCCTCTTTATTTTATTCGTTTTCTATGTTTATGACCTACGGTGGACGCAATGCTCTTATAAATTCCCTATCTCAGATGGTGGAATTCTCAAATCTTCCTCTACGTTCTGGTATATCATAAAAGGCGGCGGTTTCATGAAAATATCTCGTAGGCGGTAAAAACGCTTTATAAAATGAAACTACTTTGAAGTCGGTCGGGCCTAGTAATTTTTTTATGTTCCAAAAGATTAATAACGCAAGTTCGTTTTTACATCATTAGTTTCATAAAATAATCGTTAAGTGAAAGAGTAATGAAGTAATAGTTACGTTGGCGTTAAAAAATACCATATAAATTGTTCAAAGCAAAGTACCTAGATCTAGTAGATAAATCTGGACAGTAACTAACTAACCTTATATTAAATTAATATATTTATTCGATGCTATAATAATAAAAACACGGTTTCGAAATTCGCAGAGCATTTCCATAATGAGTAATCCACGTATAACTTGACAACAACGATCCTAAACCCTTACATATAGAAATAAAACGTTGTAGATTAAATTTACTGGAACAACTAGAGATAGACAAACGAACAAATGATAATGAATATAACTGAAAAAATGATTTTTTTTAAAATTAAAACCATTCCTTAATATTTTCACCAGACCTAAACAATGTGAATACTTAATATAATTCTGTGATTTAGCAAACACATTTGTCAACATTAAATAGCATTTAAGATAAACAGCATAAAAATTATTAATGGGTGGGAGTAAATAAAACCATATAAGTAAGACTTCTTAATGTAACCTAACCGCAGTTTGAAATTGGCCTTGAATGGCGAAATAGCTCTCACAATAATAAAACAATAAAAAAAACTGTAGTATAGAACCTAATAATAATATTGTTAAATTTGATCAACGTTATATTCCATATTAACAATTAATAAATAACTGACCCTCCTGTTGTTCCTTCGCTGGGTAAGCAAATAGGATGGAATGCTGTAAAATTCATTCATTCTTTATTTTTACTTGGCTTAAGAATAACCTGACATCATTTTAGTTCATTGTCACACACTCCTAGTTTAATTACATTATCTAATCTGTTACATTATCTTAATATTATTATTATTATTCCGCTCTAACTAACTAACCATCACGCCGTTTCCCAGCAGGAGTAGGCAGAGAGGATAGAACGCCACATAACTCGATTTCGGCACACACTCTTTGCTTCATTCATATTTATACATATATCGTTTCATACGTACTCTTCTATTATTATAACTCATGATATAAACGGTTACAAGTATTTGATTCACTTGATAATGCTATGTTTACCTCGGGCGCCCCCGACTTATTCTACAATTGACTTTTGTGTCATAAATTCTCCATACATCCTCTCTATATGCCCAAACCATCTGTTCCTTTATTATATTATTTTTTTATTTTACTTTATAAACCACTGTACACTTACATTATGATATTATACATGTCTTTTAGTTATAGTTAAATTTAATTACAATAAAGATATTATTATTATTTATTAATCTTAACCATTACGGTTATATTCTTCCCGGATCTCCTCATTTTTAACAAGGTCATACAAAGTTTTACAAACTCCTCAGGGAATCTCATTTCGGAAGCATTCAGTCTACTTTAATCCTTCCTCTGCAATGACTCACTGTCATACATCAGGGTTGGTATCAGCACTCCATTGTGAACTGGTAGCTTTACTTCTTTGGACATTTTCTTTAAGTAGTGTTCATCTTCTTCTAAATCATAGGTTTCCAACGGGGGCAGAATCGCGAGAAATCCAAAGGGCGGTGGTGACTTCAAAGGAAAATGAAGCTCGGTGAAGGGCTACAGGGGGGCGGTAAATGGTAAAAATGGGGGGCGAGGTTAAGAAAATTATTTTTAATATATTTTCCTTATTAATTCAAATTTGTCGTAGATACATCGCTGATAGAATTAATATACTAGTTAAAATAGAGTAGTTATTTTTGATGCGTTTTGAAAATTACGCGGACTACTTTAAACTGTCGAACGTGAATGTATTTTTAATAAATTTTGAATGTGAAATAATAAATTTTACGTATTTTAAATAGTTTACACTATATATTTATGGAAAAAATATAGGTTAATGCTAATGAAGGCTCCTCTAAGCAATAAAAGTGATTCATTTATCGAATGGAATATTATTTTGCCCAAGTTCATGATATAAATATTGTATTAGACAATATTTTGCTCAAATGCTGTTCTTATTAATTCAATAATAGAATCAGGAATCTACTGAGTATATAAAAAAAATTATTATTTCCGTTAAAAAATAATATTACCATGATTTTAAACATGTACAGGAATTTTTTTTTTCAAAGTTTGAGCATGTATTAAATTTTGGTAATATTATTTTTTCACTGAAATTAAGAGTCGATTGACTAATTTATATAGCCCGCAGATTCCTCATTCTATTAGTTAGTTAGTGAGAGCAATATTTCAGCGAAATGTTCGTTCGTAGAATATTTATATGATTTCTATTAGAAACTTGGGAAAGATATTTTTAACTTAAAAAACATGAACAGACAGGCAAAAATGCCCTTTATGATTTGGTGTTTCGTGAATACCTCACTTAGAGAACCTGTATGCAAATATATCCATTTATCAATATTCTTTTTCAGATGTGACCAGATTTTACCAGGTAAGCAACCTTCATCTGCCATTTTTATTTTCTCTCTTGACATCCATCACCCTGACTTTTCCCAAGAAATGGAGATTCCATGTTGCGGGGAAGAGCTTTTAATACAATTGCGATTCTGTGCGGTATCCCAAAAAAAAGTATCATACATGCCTACATACAATTCTCTGGCACTACGTAGATGCAGAAGTGTGAATGACTTTCTAGCTCATTCTCAAACGTTTAGACGTGCGTTGAATTGTGCTCTCTGGTACCACATTGGTATTATAAAAAGCCGGATTTGATTAAGAAAATTCACTTTTTACTTACAATGTAGTTATGACGAAAACTATCTTGGTAAGAACTTTATTTTGATATTTAAATATCACCATTATAATGAATAGAGGTGAGAAAAAATCCCCTCCTACGGAAAGGTAAACTATACGTAATAACATTATAGAACTCACAAAAGCTTTTAGAGTTATTATTGCGCTTATCAAAGCGTCCAAGCCACTGAACATTCTCCAAGGGCGTCTCAATGGATTTTTTGTAACCGGCCTGACAGTTAAATCATTTCAGAACCTTCAATACGATATCAACGCTACTCAGATTTATGAGATGATGGATGATATTGTAAATCTGGAAAAATACCACAAACAAACAGCGTTTTATAGAAATTCCCCTCGAGCTTAACATATTTTGTAAATGTGAAAAAAAAACATTTCTTATGACAACTTTTCTACCGTAAACTTACAGAAAGAAATATAGGAGATTTATCAATTTGAAGTTACCAAAACCCATCAGAATATCCAATTTGATTCGACCTAACTCACAGCTGTCAATTTACGATGCACATTTTCCAGTTCGTGAAGCGAGTAATTTTAGATGTCCTAGTTTATTTTCATGTTTCAACGAGCAGGGGAGCAATTTACCTTAACTTTTGATCCGAAAGTTGAGCTGATAGATTAATTCCGGGCTTTATGTCGAATCCATGCTCCATATGTTGCCGATGATTTATCTTCTCAGGATCAAAATAAAATAACCCAGCTTTCACGGGGAATAAAGTCCTCAGATTTTATTGGTTTCAGAAATAAAATGCTTTAGTATCGGAAAGGGCAAAAAGGACGTAAACTAAAAACGTTGCAGTTTCTTTAACGCTTATGAGGTATCGGGTTTTACTACGTCACCTAGTCAGCATGAGATTTGATCCTTAAGGTTATAAAAAGGTTTCGAAAGAAAAAAAGTTTGACCTTTTCCTTGACCATTCCGTTTTTATGATCGTCCCACAGAACATTTTTTTGAGAAGGGTTATATTGATATTACAATTATTTTATTACAAATCGAATGATTTTCATACCTTTGTTTTAAGATCGAAGATTACGGATATATGTTTTAAGTCCTTGATAACTCAAATGATTACTATTCTTACCAAAATGGATTTTTGCAAAAAAAGTAGTTTTTTTTTAAAGTTTAGTCATATTGTACAATACTTTCTCTGCTTTTTTGGATCAACGCTGCGGATAGCCTTCCAGTAGATATCTTCCGGATAGAAAAATAGTGGACGCTTAGGGGTTTATTTATTTCAGTATCGGATACACCGCGTCACAGTCAAACCTCGTTAATGTGGGTTAAACCAGGCGCTCCTCGGAAATACCCTTTTAAGCCGGTTACCAGGTTATTCAAGTAACGTTGACTCAATAAGCTGGGGGAAGTGCAGTTCGGCTTATCACCTCAAAGAAACCAACGTTATTTATAAAAATATCGTAGTACAAATCGGCAGTCAATACATTAAATTTATTCACTAAAAGTAAAAATGCTTTGTGGTGTCATTATTAATAAAATGAATGAGGTATGCTTTGTACATCACTGTTTAATATATTTATAAATATCAATATGCTTCGGAAGCGAAGCTCCCCTCATACATATAGACAGAATATTTACATGTAGTTATATAGTTGCTGTGTATTGTGATGAAGGGAGCTTTGATTCCGAAATATGTTAATGTTTATATATTAATCAGTGGCGTATACAAAGTATTTGTAATATTTTTTTAAAAATAAATTATGTAATGATTAAAGTTCGCTTTATTTACAATTTATGAATGTGTTTTTAAGGGTAATAAATTAAGACATATTTTTTCAATAGTTGTAGAAGCACTTTTTATCACCATATTAATAAATATGAACACTTTTTTTATTTATATACTCGTATGTACTTCTACACAATTTACACAAATTGGTAAATTACATAGTGTAAAACTCGTTTTACTTTCATAACCCATGGGAACTGGACATGGGACTGGGTGATTTTGATTTTACAAATTATAAACCAACAGAGTCAAATTACTAGCACAAGATAATGTTGCTTTAGTCAACAGTTTTAACTCTAAAATGCCACCATAAATTGTACCAGAAATAACAATGTTTCAAAATAATTATATCCCTCCGGGTGAAGAAAATAATTATATCCCTCCGTGTGAAGAAAATAATTATATCCCTCCGGGTGAAGAAAATAATTATATCCCTCCGGGTGAAGAAAATAATTATATCCCTCCGGGTGAAGAAAACAATTATATCCCTCCGGGTGAAGAAAAAAATTATATCCCTCGGGGTGAAGAAAATAATTATATCCCTCCGGGTGAAGAAAATAATTATATCCCTCCGGGTGAAGAAAATAATTATATCCCTCCGGGTGAAGAAAATAATTATATCCCTCCGGGTGAAGAAAATAATTATATCCCTCCGGGTGAAGAAAACAATTATATCCCTCCGGATGAAGAAAATAATTATATCCCTCCGGGTGAAGAAAATAATTATATCCCTCCGGGTGAAAAAAATAATTATATCCCTCCGGGTGAAGAAAACAATTATATCCCTCCGGGGAAGAAAATAATTATATCCCTCCGGGTGAAGAAAACAATTATATTCCTCCGGGTGAAGAAAATAATTATATCCCTCCGGGTGAAGAAAATTATTATATCCCTCCGGGTGAAGAAAATAATTATATCCCTCCGGGTGAAGAAAACAATTATATCCCTCCGGGTGAAGAAAAAAATTATATCCCTCGGGGTGAAGAAAATAATTATATCCCTCCGGGTGAAGAAAATAATTATATCCCTCCGAGTGAAGAAAATAATTATATCCCTCCGGGTGAAGAAAATAATTATATCCCTCCGGGTGAAGAAAACAATTATATCCCTCCGGGTGAAGAAAATAATTATATCCCTCCGGGTGAAGAAAATAATTATATCCCTCCGGGTGAAAAAAATAATTATATCCCTCCGGGTGAAGAAAATAATGCCCAATGACATCGGAGGCTTCCTTTGAATGACACGTGTTCTGCAAGGGTCGGAACTGTATAATAAAACCTTCTTTCTACCTTCTGGGGTACGAAGAGGATTATGGGACTCTAGATTGCCGACGGGACACCTGAGACGAATTGCTTTGTTACGAGCAAATCCACTGCCAATGAATACGCCTTTACAATCGGAAACATTGCTGTAAATGCTACGATGGGTATTGTTAATGTATCCGGTTCTAATGGTAATTTTTCAACCGTCGTTTTACTTATTTGAATAATAAAACTTGGAGGTAGAGCATGTCACATTCTGAGAAAAGTGTAAAGCAATCAGAAATCTGACTTTCGTATAAATTCGTGACGGTTAGGCACAAGATTTTCCATTATAATTTTATAAAATATCTGAACTCGTGTAGAAAACACATTACTTGATACAGTATTTCTACCCATCGGGAATTTGGAAAATGTGCTTTGGTAGAGTAATATGACTTGGAAATTGGATGTTTCAGAAATGCTTTCTGTTTTTATTCAGTTTAAGAAAAGACGATCAGAAAATAGAAGTATCACAATATTGTTGTTTTACTTATATTAAAAAAAAAACAAAATGCCGAAAATACAAACAATAAAATTTAAAGGAAGAATCGATATAAAAAAACGACGGAAAATAATTACGCAATTATATGATTTACTTACAAATTCTGAAAGAAAGATTTTTGTGTTCCTAAAATGTATTTATACAGCATGAAATTTCGTCTGACATGAAGTAAGAACGCCTTCTGGGATTCTGCGAAATCAAGTCTGAGGGATTTGTTAGTGAGAATTTTCGGCCGGTTATAATGGATGTTTCTTTATCACGCCAGCTGAAATCAAATGTCAGAGAAGTGGATGAAAAGGGCTTTTGAAAGTATGCATGTATTATTTTATTATTTAGGGATGTAAACACTGCTCCGTTTGATCAATTCTGGAAGTAAATATGAAGCATAACACATGATTACGTACTCATTTATGTGGAAAGAATTAAATTATGATCAGATAAACATTTTGATAAGAGCATTATCCTAATATGGCGAAGGTATAGTTAATTTAAGGTTATCGCAGTTAAATGACCAAAAATGTTATATGTTATGAACAAAACAGTGTTACGTATACGAAATACGTATTTTTTTAAACGCATCAATTACATACTTCGCGAAGTGTATATGTGTAAACGTTGTATTAAAATGGGTTTTGTATTACAAAAAATAAGAATAATTGCCCAACTTTCCAACTTTCGTATATTCTCGTTTCGACATTTTTTTTGTCTTTGTGTTTCATGATTTATACTTAGCTGACAGCTGTAAAATCGTTTTTGTATTTTTCCATCAAAACTAACAATTAAAGGTACAATGACATTCACGAATGCTTTCAAAATAGTAACATTGTGGTATACGCAGATGGCATGAAAATCTTTCAACCTATTCAATCCTTATTCGATTGTACAGAATTACAAAACGATCTATGCCATTTGGACGCATACTGTAAATCAAGTGTATTATCCTTAAACATATCTAAGTACCACTCGATTACGTTCACTAGAAATAAAAAATCATTAATTCAATTTTGGAATAACTTACTGAAGCTTATAAACCTAATTGTAATATATTTTGATTTTTGTTCCGGATAGACCTTGAGGTCCTGGGTTCAAGTCTCAGCTGCCACCGAATCCTTTTTTCTTTTCTGTATCTTTTCCGTTTCATGTTTTATTTTGAGAGTTGTATATATAATCTTCAATGATTAAATAAATGTATGTATTCTGGAAACTGAATCAACAAATCTTTGCAATCTACATCCACGTATTAATATTTAGGTATTTACTTAGACAGCAAATCAATAATAATATTTGATAAGAACATCGAACAAATTATATTAAAACCCTACAAGATGCTAGGTTTTCCATTCAGAATAAGTAAAGTTTTCAAAAGTGCTAAGTCTCCTGACATGTTGTTTTGTGCATTGGTCAAAAGTCCACTAGAGTATGCTTCCACCATATGGAATCCTCAATAAAAGAAAAACATAGATTTAGTAGAAAGTATACGCAATACAGTTTTCAAACATGTAGGCTACGAATACAAAAAAACTACAGATAACACTTTTACTTTACAAAAAATACATACTTTATCAGATCTATTGTTCTTACATAACTTGCTAAATAATAAAATAAATATTCAATTTATTTTTTTATAACTTATTGAAGTTTGTAAACCTCATTGTAATATTTAATCATTGAAGAAGATAATATTAACACATCCCAAATGAACCACGAAACCGAAAAAACAACAGAAATTAAAAAGATTTCAGTCGTATCTGGGACTCGAACCCAGGACCTCTACCTATCCGGGGTAACCGCTTAAGCAACTTAGCTAATGAGACCAGTTCAATTTACGCCATTTACACCGATATCATACTTCAAGTTCAAGATTTGTTAATATTATCCTCCATTTTTTATAAATCCCATATTATTGGCTGCTATTCTAATGATGATTGCAAAGTTTCATCCCGAAATCAATTGCAATCGGAACAGAGTCTCTGATATACCTTCCCTAATAACAACAAATCTTGAACATGAAGTATGATATCGGTGTAAATGGCGTAAATTGA
The DNA here is from genome assembly GCA_022606495.2 of Halesus radiatus. Lineage (NCBI taxonomy): Eukaryota > Metazoa > Arthropoda > Insecta > Trichoptera > Limnephilidae > Halesus > Halesus radiatus. The sequence goes on along the minus strand of JAHDVE020003744.1, from coordinate 139,059 downwards.
ACTGGTCTCATTGGCTAAGTTGGTTAAGCGGTTACCCCGGATAGGTAGAGGTCCTGGGTTCGAGTCCCAGATGCGACTGAAATCTTTTTTTTATTTTCTGTTGTTTTATCGGTTTCGTGGTTCATTTGGGAGTGTTAATATTATCTTCTTCAATGATTAAATAAAATAAATAGTCCTGACTTGCTATCAGTCATTGGTTTGAATGTTCTAACGAAGCGTATCAGGCACACTACACTTCTTCATGTAAAAATCAACAATACTAACGCAGCAAAGAACTCACCAATTACTCGCGACTACAGAATATACCCACAATGAAATTTACCACACTAAATCACGTTTTATGACTCTTTACTAATATACAAAACAATTTTAAATTTTTTTTAACATGATGTAAATAGATTTAAAACTACAAATAATTTTTCATAAAACTTTTTTTTCATAGTTATTTAAAATTCGTGAGCATATTATAAATAATATCATATTTTTTTTAGACTTCTCATTCTTATCCGAGACAAAAGTTATTAAAATATTGTATGGACATACGTTATAGCAGTAGCGTGCAGTCCTAGGCTGCGTGCATAGGCTGAAAAGCTGTGCCCACCCTTAGAAAAACATGACATAAAAGGAAATAAAATATAATAGACCAATATTTTTTTCATAAATTTTGACAATATTTTTTATGTCACAGTCATTCTACATCAGAGGTTCCCAAACTTTTTTGTCCCATAGACCACTTTCCGATTTTTTCTGTTTTGTATAGACCCCCTGCTTTCCTAATATTGATTTTTTTTACCAATTTACCAATTATAAATTTGTTTTTGAAACAGACACAGAACTACTCACTTTGATAGGGTTTAATATAGAGTGGAAATCTTTAAAATAAAATATATATTTGTTTTTATTGTTATACATTTATTAGTTAAAACGAAACAAATAGCAAATCTAACATTTTTACACAAAATAAAACTTTTAATGGTAGGGATGAGAATGGTGCATTGATATCAAAATTTCAATATTCGACTTCAATTTAGTCAGATTTAACATTAAATCTCCTGGGTGAGTGATTCTTAATCCGTTTCTTTTTTTTGTAAAGCAATGGAAAAGCTATCAAAAACTTTCTCGCGATAGTCCATACTGCACGAAATGTAAAAGGTATATTTCTCCGAAGCCAGAATTGCTGACATCCCATTCTAAATTTTACCTCAAGTTCTCCGTTAGTGATTATTCCGATCAGTTCTTCTCGTAACATGATATCCGTTTCTTCAATGTCACAGTATGGGTTGATAATCTACGGTTGTATTTCCATAGTCAATACATCTTCAAACCTAATTTCGAAGTCTATGTAAAGGACATTTAAATATTGAATGTATGCTGAAACATCATCATACTGACTGTTTGTCTGTGCCAAATTGTGAAACTGGGAAAATTTACGCCGAACAATGTTTCGCTTTATTAGTTTTATTCTGGCAAGAAAAGCTGCAATGATGGACTTTGTTTTTATCAAATTTAGACTGTCACCTTGTAACTGAGCGTTAACCTCGTTAAATTTAGCAAACATATCTGTTAAATAAGCTATGTCTGTTTTGCATTCAATTATTTTTTTCTATAAAAATGGGATCAAAAACTCTAAAACAGTCTCAAAAAGTGAAAAAAAATCTTGTCAAACATAAGCTTTTTGGCAGCCAGCGTACTTCAGTGTGAAGGAGTAATTGATGAAAGTTTTCGCCATTTTCGTCACACAACTGCGCAAATAACCTAGAATTCAATGAGTTGCTCCGAATTTTGTTTAATGCGTTTATCGATTTGAAGAGATTGATGCAATCTGTCACTAAGATTTTTCGCAACTAAGTGTTGTCGATGCATAACGCGATGAATTGCAAACACCCCGGGTACGTTTCGTTTTAAATGGGTTATAAAACCACGATAGCACCTAAACATGGCAGGGTCTCCATCTGATACTGCTGATATTATATTTGATAAAAGGATCGCTTTTTCCATGAAAAAATCTCACAAAACATCAAATAGTAATTCGCCTTTAGTATCTGTAGTCAATGTCCTCGCGAAGAGCAGTTCTTCATAGATTTCTTGGTTCATAACAAAACGAACATATGCCAATAGTAGTACTTAATTACCAGGTAAAGTTGACTCATCCAGTTGAATGGAGAAATGGATCGCTTGCAAATAATTACACAATAGGCTTTCAACATCATAACTCATTTCATCGATACGTCTTTGAACTGTGTGGTTTCTCAAAGGAATTCTTTTGAGTATATCATAATCAGGTTTATGTAGAACAGTTTTTAAGACCTCTTCAGTGGCTGGCAAAATAATGTTCCCCGATAGTATACGGCTTTCCTGATTTTGCTATTCGAAGTCGAAGTGAACATACAATCCAACGTGGATCTCCTCTGCAGTTTTTCTTTGAGTGTTTGAAAGCATTTTAACTCTTTATCTGATTTATCAGGGTGACACTTTTTCAGATGATCCTCCAGCTTGGATGGTTTCATAGAGTCATTGCTTAATACTTTGTTGCATAAAAGGCAAACGGGCAGGTGTTTGACCAACATTGATGAAATGGAGCCAAACTACAAAAAATCAACGCTATACTGCCTACATTTTTTTTGCTTCGGCCATATTTTTTAGCATTTATCTGATGACAAAAAATTAGGCTATTTAAATATGTCAAAATTGTTTCCAAGTGAAAAACCATATTTTAATCTGCAGAGATCTTTTGTATAGATTTGGTAAAGAAGAATAATGTATAAACCTACCATAGAACCATGTCTATAAAGAAAACCATTAATGAATACGCGTGTAAACTAACTAACCATCACACCGTTACCCGCAGGTGTAGGCAGAGAGGATAAACTACCATACAACCCCGTCTTGGCACATACTCCTTGTTTCATTCACATTCATACATCGCCTCATACCCACTCTTCTATTATTTTGATTCTTGACATGGCCCGAATCAAGTATGCATTTATTTGAATATACGCGGAAATATCGGAGGAACTACAAAAACAAAAATTTCTTTGAAAAAAATTACTTACTTTTCTCCAGCACTCTCAAACAAAATGACAGCTATTTACTTTGTCAAGATTTTAAATAAAAAAAATTAAATCAATGTGTCAAAAGTCCCGTTATATATTCATGTTGATGTTTGACACCTTAATATTTTGTATTTCAAGGCTAACTATCATAGCATACATATAGCTACGATACACTCCAAAAATTATACTATTTTTGAAAATATTTGCTCAATATATCTCAAAATTAGGAAAACAAGTGAACAAGGTTTATCGCTGATATTCGTATTTATAATGGATTAAACAATTTCATGTCAGCACGATTGGTTCAAGCCTGCGCCATTCTTGCAAAGCACTGGTACAAGTCTGGACAAGCGTTGTTATTGCGCTTATGTACGCAATACGGCCACGGCGTTGCTAGTTTCTACTGGTGGCAAATTTGCAAGTTTTTACAAGTTACACGTTCAGCGATCACAAAGCGAATAGCATCACCTACTTACACAATTTCATGAAATATACATTTAATTAGGGAATTTATGTCTATTATAAGAGAGTATTACGTATCTGTGGGGTGAATTATCACATTTGCGAGAAGCCAACATTTTGGTGACGGCCTGCCTGAATGGAATCAACTCTCATGGACCTCCATTTACGTCTCATGCACCCCCAATTATTTTTTTCACTGACGCGGACCCCTTGCAGGTCAGAATCGACCCCCTGGGGGTTGATATAGACCACTTTGTCAATGACTGTTCTACATCGATTGTTTTTTTTTTGCTCAATTTGTACTTTTTAGCTGCAATCGGACTTTGGCAGAACTTTTAACTTCATCTATCATTCCAGTGTTTTAGCGGGATTATGCAAAGCCATGCATTCACATACTGCTTTGTGAAACATACTACCTATATCGCTACGGTTATAGGTACTTTAACTATGTAATTTTTAATATACATACTATATAATTTATAATAAAATATACTTTGTATATTTTTTATTTATAAATTAAACGAATAAACTCTCATGGCCGCTGCGCTGTAAGCAATCATATTGAACTACTGATCATTTAAAATTTAGGTCAAACGTCAAATTCAGATGTCACCAAAGCGGATGAACATAATTTTCGTTCAGAGCTACCAACAGTTAAAGTTTAGTTACCCACTCATTTTATGGGATTATCTTTACCGAGCATTTAAATGAGGTAAACGGTTTTTGTGCGCTTCGGTTGAAAATATTGGGTTAATGTAAAGTAATTCAAAATCATGTGTTTTCAGTTTGAAAATTCGATTGCCTAGAAATAAAATGTTTTAAAAAAATTTCTATAATTAAAAACGAGTAGAACATCTTTTGGATTTTGCTTTAATTGAGCACCATTTTATAAGTAATTTTATAAGCCTAAATAAAATAAGGTATCGGGCCCATAAAAATGCTTTGAAGTATAAAATCTCATACGTACAAACTCCCTTTCGAATATAGTTTTATTGATGTGGCATATTAAGGTTTTTAGTGTAAAATCGGAAAATATATTAATATTTGTGCCAGAACTTCACAAAATAAAATAAAACTTGCATCTTGGCGATTTTGCATAAATCAACATTTTGCAAAAATCAAGAAGCGGTGTTTAGCGGGAATTTCAACCGTATCGCCATCTGCGTAAAGAGTGCATGTTTTCTTCGAATTTTAGGAATTCGATCCCCTTAAGCATCAGAATGTTGCATTATATATTTTATGTACATAATGTATTACTTTTTTCCAAGTTGACAAACGTGTTTTTAATTTCTACAGGGCAGTAAAGTTAATAAATGTATCTTGAACCTAGTTTAGATGCTAATTTACATTGAACGAATGCTTTTGGAATTGAGTAGTACATAGTCAAGTCTCTCACTTGACGAGCTGCCACTATTTATTCACAGACAGAATATTAATTTATTAAATCAAATCACTTTCAACATATCTTCGTTCTGCAGCGGAAATCGAATTTCAAATTATTAAATTTAATTCACTATTAAAATTTTATCTGATTTCTAAAATTTCAAATTTGTCTAATTGTAATCCGGTTGTATTTGTATGTAAATTTTTTAAACCTTTGTTTAAAACTATACTTGACATTATTATTTTTAGTGTTCTATATATTCCTAATGAAGAAAGCATCGCTTTCCAAACATGTAAATATTTGTGTATATTAATAAAGACGTGAATACAAGGTAATTTTTAATTAATTTATTAATAATGTCGCCACAAAGTGCATACCAATCTTTTGAAGAAATTATTATATTGTATTTGATGATCAAGCAGATTTTTTTAAACATCGTTTGACGTATTGATTTTTATAAAAAATACTAAATCATGCGATAAAACTTCAGAAATTTTGTCGCGTTTCGAACCCTTACGTAGTTCGATATGCCATTATGGAGGAAAACGTGTGAATGTCACGTTAAATTTAAATTCATTATCTAGGAGTGATGTAGAATGACATGTTTCATAGGAAGTATTGATAATTTTCCCGGAAAACTTAACACTTAATCTACACGCACATATGCTTATATTAAGAACATAATTTTTTTTTTGAAAAGATTAATTGGATTCGGGGTGACTGACAGAAAAATTCCAAAATGAAACAAAAAGCTTCATATGAAGATCTTGTTGGACTAAAAAAAAGAGAAATTGAATGTTACTTAAATCATAATGTAAGTAAATTGAAGTCCTTATATGTAATGAGCTCGCTTTTTAATAGGTTAATTTTTTGGTGAAGTAGCTCATCTTACGGTCGTAATTTTCTGTTGAGTCTACTGTTCTTACCGTGTATATTAAATTTTAAATTATGTTATATTTTTATTTGTTCATTTTTGAGAGGTATCAGTTCATTTCTAGTTGAATAATACATTATTTGAACTGTAAATTAAACCACAAATTATGTAAATGAAATATAGTTCACTCAGCACGGACTTGTGCGGGTGACGCAGAAACAATATAAATTTATGTAGTCGTAATTCTGAAATTATTTACAAAGGATGTTCAAATAATAGCACCATCCATAAAAAAATATTTACTATTATTGTATTTAATGCGTAAGAATACTTTTTTTTTTTAATAAAAAGTTAATCAAATTTAATAACGTTATTATTAATTTTGGTTTACCAAAAATACATAAATAATTTCATTATTCTCATAACAATTATAAAAGGTTTTAAAATAAGAGTTTAAAATATGTTTTATATACCTTCGTAATATGATTATTTTTATAAATCTGTGGGTTGCGCCAAAATATTATAATTCATGATAAATTGGGGATTCGTGCATGAGATGAAGATTCGGGATGCAAATGATGCCATTATGGTAACTTGTCACGTCATGCAGATGATTCATATCACGTATACGGAGGGTGAATATACCTATATTTGTCATGGACAGGAAAACGAATAATATAAACCCATATATTATTGACACAATTATAATACAACACTATTCATAATCCTTTCATAAAAAAATATTAGTATGTGCATCAGTGACCAAATCGTTTTTCCTCTAAGTTGTGCAATTTGGTCTATTGTCCGGTGAAGTTACAAATAAAATAATGCAGAGTATATTGCACGAATAAAATATTGATCTATTCGCTCTGTATTTTTCTCAAAGAGGAGTAAAATAATATTTACGCCTCAAAATTACACATGACCGTTCGATATTACGCATAGATATATAATTTTTTTTTCTTCCAAAATGCCTTTAAAATTGTACTAGTTTCAATGTTTGCCGGTGTTACCATTTTTGCAATACAAATAGAAGATAAATCCTAACGTACGAGTACATAATATACATTTTTCCTTTGGCTCACAAATCTGGAGTTTAATGCCACTAACTAACTAACCGTCATGCCGTTTCCCCGCAGGGGTAGGCAGAAAGGACGGACCGCCAAACAACTCGATCTTGGCATACACTTCTTGCTTCATTCGCTTTTATACAACGTATCATACATTCTCTTCTGTTATTCCGACTTCTGACACGGCCCGACTCAAGTATTTGATTTAGTTGATCGTGCCATGTCTTCCTCGGACGTCCCCGGCTTCTTCTGCCATTCACATTCGCGTCATATATTCTCCTTACACTCCTCTCTTCGTTCATTCGCTCTACATATCCAAACCATCTAAGCGTCCCTTTCTTGATCTTGCTAACTACGCTTACATCAGCCTTGCATTCTTTACGAATCTCAAAATCTTTCACATAATCAATAATAATAATAACAGAGCATTTATATAGCGCAGTTTTGTGTTATTTCACTTCAAGTGCGCACATGGTTTCACCACACATTCGTCTGAGAGATCTCATTTCTACAGAATTCAGTCTACTTTCATCCTTCCTCTGCCGGTTTCATGCCTCACTGCCATACATCAGGGTTGGTATCAGCACTCCATTGTGGACTGATAGCTTCGCTTCTTTGGACAACTTTTTGTTTGCGCCAATTGCGTTCAGTCCTCCGTTAATTCAGTTTCCTGCATTCACCCTTCTTTCAATATCCCTATCAGTCTTCCCATCTCTCGTAAACATACTTCCCAAATACACAAACTCATCGACCTGCTCCAGGTATCTAAAATAATTAGACATGGGAAAAGCTTTGGTATCAAATAAAAAAAAAACAACGATATGGGCATGTTCGATAAGGTTTGTGCACAGGTTGTAGCAAATTTTTAAGGGGCAATTAATAAATTAAAAAAAAAACATTATTATAACTATACAAAACTACGCCAGGCTAAATATTTTTTGCAATGATCACAGAATGTTAGTTATTGAGGGGACTTCTCAATTATTTGCTAAATGAGAAGTGTTGGTAGATGGCACCTTAGTTAACTAGATAGACGGTTTGGAAGTCAATTCCCCATTTTCCCTTATTTAGGTCTGAGGAACTGTAGGGAGACAATAGAGACAGCAGGAGTAAAGGTTTTCAAGAGAGGATACGGTCCTTTAAAGGTTGTAGCGTCAATCATGATAATACATCACAATGACAGGATTTAAATACACCTACCACAGGAGAATACCAAAAATAATGGAATACGTGTTAAGTGACAGGTATGAACCGACACAGAATAATATAGACGTAAGTATGTGTTTCTAAGTTACAGGGTAAATGTAGGCACAACATTTACGTATCTTATTACTACAAATAGTTAATTAGTAAGATATTAATGCAGAATTAATTGTGACTCAGCTATCCATGAAAGCTCAATGATAAGATTAATTATATTTTCAGTCAGGTATCATCAATTCACATGTCAATAATGAAACATGGAACTAGGGATTTCGTTTGAGACAATATTCGACTTTGTTATTTTAATGATTAATTATGATGATCAAAGGCAACATTCAGGTTGTGACTTGTGACTACCGAATGCTTGTCACAATAATTTATTGATCACATTACGTAAATAACTATTGGGTACTATGTAGCTATTTATAAGCAAAGGATTTTAATACCTAGCCTCGTATTATTCCTGTTCCGGAAGAGAATATTCACTTCCACAACGCTGCTTCGATATAAAAAGCACGGCTAGTAGTACACATAGTAGTTCTGATACCAACTGGCAGAGTTTGGACGAAGTAAATGATATGTCTATACATTTTTCGGATATGTAAAGCGGACAGACGAAGAAATAAATTGCAGGACTGACGCGCGAGTGAATGAAAGAAAAATTCTATGACATTCTGGGAAAACAAGACATATTAAGTGAATAAAATACTTTGGAAGGGTCTCATCATCCCTATAATGGATGAAAATGTAAGAGACAATGTATCTAAATGAAAGTCGCAAGTAGTGCTTTACAAGATGATTTGTGTGATACGAGAGTCAATCCACGTAATATTAATCGATAAAACATACATCTACTATACTGATTGTAACGTAAAAAGTATTATAAAATCATTGGAATTGGTGTTGTATTTAGATATTCATGAAAATCATCTTATATTCATACGTATTGAAGTCTCAAATCATTCTTAATCTGTCTGTAATTGTATGGTTATTTATGTAACTACCGAGATACTTGTTCCATCATCACTTTAAAAGGATAACGGTACAGCCCCTCCAGCCGTTGAAGGCTGCAACTCTAGGGAGACGACCTTGCAGAAATATACGATCTTCAGCTTTTCGGGCGCTTAGAGGCAATGCATACGAAATGCGATCTCTTCACACGGTTCACAGTTCATGCATTTTACTTCAAAAGCATCAAGTCTGGCTAAAGCGCTAATACAACCATCGCAAGCGCATCTTTACTCTCTTACTATAATAGTATTATTCGTATTATTATGTACACATTTTTCGTATTCGTTCTTTTTCCTAGAATGTACAGAAGTAGAGATGTTTTTTCCCCCACTGTTCGAAAGGAGATGAATATCATTTTCTCGGCATTTCCATTGAATTTTAAGAAGCAGCCAGTATATTGTCAAGTTTTTCAGGATGAAAGATGTTTTTGGAGTTTTTTTTTTAATATTTATGAATGTTTATAAAATTTGAATTTAAAATTTGCACTCAAAAACTTCAAAATGACCTATTAAATAATGTAGAATTGCAATTTATTTTGTCAAAAATGTTTTTATTTTTATTTTTTTAAATTTTATAATTTTAATTTATTGTGTTCAACTTAATTATATCTTAATTTGAAGTTTTTAAAATATAATAAAAACTGCTATTATTCACAAAATTATTTAAACCACAGTTTTTAATTTTTATGTAACAAGGAACGTCTCGCAGGATTTATGTAAATTATTTAATGTTGTTTTAAAACAAAACATTTTTCCAATTTGATAATTTTGTTTTTAAAAAAAGATGGTTTAGTAAGCCCTTTAGTAGCTGATATATTTTTAAACAATTTAGATAGTAAGATTTTTAATAGTTCTGCTTTATTATTTAAAAATGTTTACTTTTGGAAAAGATATGTAGATGACGTTTTTTTATATATGGACTTGTACTGAAAGGCAACATAAAATTTTGCTTTATTTCCTAAATAAACTCCAGAAAAACATCAAATTTATCATAGAAATAGGACAAAATTTATTCATAAATTTCTACTATTTAAATATTTCAATTGTTAATAATAAATTTCAACTTAACACATGTCCTGAAGATATTTTACAGACATAGTTATGGATAATACCTTTAATCACCCTTTTGCTTAAAAATTAACCGCTTTTCGTTCTATGCTTTGGAGATTAGTCAATGTTCCTCTATCAAAAAGTAATTTTTACAAAGAAATAAATACAATTAAACAGGTTGCAATCAACAACGTTTATAGTACTTAATTAAGAGACAATACAATTTTAAAAAAGTTTAAGAAAAAAATTATGAAATCTTATGTTTATCCACAAATAATTGAGTTTAGTAGACAGTGGAAAAGAATATTATTTTAAAAACGTAATCTTGAAATTTATCAGGGGTAGGCAGAAAGGACGGACCACAAAAAACTCGATCTTGGTATACACTTCTTGCTTCATTCACATTCATACATCGTCTCATACATTCTCCTCTATTATTCCGACTTCTGACATGGCCCGACTCAAGTATTTGATTCACTTGATCGTGCCATGTCTTTCTCGGTCGTCCCCGGCTTTTTCTTCCATTCACATTGTGATGGATTTGAGTTTTAACAAGAACGTATTTTTCTTTATTCTTAAAAAATAATTCATGTAAATTTGAAGTCTCGAAGATTATGGGTGGCCGCACGGACAATTTATGGGCTTCTTAAATAAAAATACCAGAGTTTCATGGAACTCATAGAGGTAGGATTTATTGTAAACACATCCCTTAATAATGATTTATAACTTGTGAATTCTTACTTTGTTCCTTTTCACGGAAATAACGCAGGCAATTGAGGCAGTTAAACAAACATGCTGAAAATTCAAAGACACTACAGAAACTAGACACTTTAGAGGAAACGTGCAGACGAGACAGGGACCATTGAAGAGGGTAAAGTATCAAATGACCCAGAAATATTCCAGTTACGGTAGGTGAGATGAACTCGGCAATGAAAAAGATCTCCGAAATAACCGTTAATTAGATTGGAGAGTTGTGCAATTTCGGCGTAAATTACGTATTTGGAAAAGGGCAGGCTTGTCTAGAGTACCACTTTGGGTACATATAATGATTTACGAGCATATTAAATTGCATACTAAATAGAATCAACACGGTTTAGTTTATGTTAAAATTAACTAGTTGCTATGGTTCGAAACCGCATACTGGTGCCTCATCTAAAATAACTAAAACAAATGAAATAAGGATTTTTGAACGACCCGTGTATAAATCTTGGGGACGCCCCTGGAATTTTGAAAGTGTAGAAATAATGGAGAGAGGGCGTCTAAGAATTAGTTAATGTGACATCTCTAGAAAAGAAGTAATTAATTATTGATTTTAGAAATGAGCTGGAATGTCCTACCTACCCTTAGGACTGGAGACGATAAATTATCATGTTAGTGACGGAATTAGTGAGAAGCGGTCAGGCCTTGGACGGGCGTTGTTTTTATAATATTTCCAGAGGCGTATTAAGAGACCAGTGTCGATCTCGAATGTGATTCGGTGTCAAGCGCCACTGAGAAACAGCCTTTTATTCTGCATTCAGATTTACGGTTTTGTGAGGAATAAAGTAGGATATAGTATAGGCTTGATGACTTCGATTATGAAATTGAACTTATCTAGTTTTAAGTCACTAGCTACTGGTCTAAGTTGAAAGTCGCTATGTATATAAGTCTTAGATGTAAATCACTAGTTATAAGTGTGAATAAGTATTTTATAGTTATAAATCTTAGCTGTAAGCCATTAGTGATAAATCTGATATGTAAGTTATTAGATATAAGTCTAAGTGATAAGGTATGGGTTAGATAAATTATGTTGTAAAGCGCCTTGAGGTGATTTTCTCGCGAAGACGGCGCTGTGGAAGTGGTCCATTTATTGTTGTTATTATTGCCTGAGCGGATTTCTAAACCAAGCAATCTAGTAGGAACGGTACCTATTTTGGTTTGATAGTGGGATCAACCAGTAAGTAAATAACTTACTCAGAATAGTTGGTTTAAAAGAGATAATTTAAAAGAATTATAAGTTTGTTAAGTTGGCGAAGGATACCTAATACGGACCTGTGCGAGGAACAACGGGGAGTCGGTATTAAGGGAGATAAGGGATGGGAGGGAAGGGAGAGAAGGGAGAGTCGGGATAGTCAATTGTGGAGTAGGGACGTGATCGGTTCGGAAGACGAGGTGATAGTCGGTTTTGGAGAGTTGGGGAAGAGGGAAGTCGGTCTTGAGTAGGCAGGGAGAGTCGGTTTAGAGAGTCGAGAGGAGGAGGGTCGTTTTTGGGAGAAGAGAGTGAAAGCCGGGTTTTAGAGAGTATACCGTCTGGGTATTGCATGGTGTTTTAGCATGCTAAAAATACGCGCGTGGGAATGGTAGTTACTGCTTTGCGGGTTGGGTTTGTGATTAAACGAAGATATTTTGGATATGCACTAAGAAGTATGGTAAGTTTTATTAATTTACTAACAACTACATTAACCAGCTTCCCAACATTAACAAAAATCTAATCACGTTACAGAGTCTAAATTGGATAAATATTTTGTAAACTGGATCAGAACCGTTCTGATATATCGGTATGCAAATACATTTTAAGATACCCGAGCGGGTACATATAACTTCATTAAGTATTTTATGATAACATCTCGTTACACATCAGTTTATCTTCACACAGGCACTATCGACAGTGTAATTACCGTCACTCAATACAAGTAGTCAACCTTTAAGTATTCAAAAATACCTATTTTACAGAAATATATTTAAGTACGTATGATAATTTCCAATAGATACCTACCTATACAATTGTCTTTTATTGAGTTAAATCATAATCAATCAATGTCAATAAGTGATTTCATCTACCTTCACGTTCGATCCCGCGTGCGCTGGTTAAGGGGAGAGGCGAGTGGACTTTCACAGGCTCCCTACCTACCTGGAGGGCGAGCGAAGGAGACAACATGCCGGTCTGGCTTCGCCTAATTATTCCTCATGGACAAAGAACTGGACTTTGAATGTTGAAGGTACCCGTTGATTCAGAGGGTAGGCCTGGTTCTCCTACTATCCTGACGTTGGTGAGTTATTTTCCCAGCATAGCGTCGGCATTTTGGGATTGTTTGAGCGGACTCACATTCCAAGGTGTCATGGATCAATGCCTACCTTTGACAATATTCAATAGCGAAGGGGACGTTTTCACAGAGGAGTTAATCGATGGGGACAATTATTCGTCATTGGCTTTCCTACTCGTTTTTACTGGGAGGCGGAGGGACGAGGTTGGCAGTGGACTCGCTACCCTTTTCTGATGCACGTATGGAGTTTTTCTGGCTGTATAATGAAATGACTTGGCGACAGCAGCTTTCCGCAACTCTAGATTCAACGGTGATCTCGTTGTGATTGAATCATAACGAAGACCCCATTCACCAAGAATCACACTCCGACAGGAGTTAAAATATGTAAAACTTACGTTTATTATGTGTATTTTAATTATTAATACTTATATTAGAATGTATACATGAAGGTGTTATCTTACAGCGGGCACAAACGTTGTATTTTAATATCCTACACTCTGGGATGCACTGGAAAAACTAGCGTATTGCAGATTATAAAAAACTACAGTTTACATATATTATTGAGAAGTACGTATATGTTTGGATGGATATCGCGACAGGCCGCCAAAGAAAAGGTCGTTGCGATCTCTTCCCAGACGTGTCATGAGGCCTCACAACCCTCGTTTCACAAAATATATATTTCGCCGACACAAGTCGATCTCCTCGACAAACAGTTCCCTCGTATTCCCCAATACGAGATGTCTGACGCGCCGTAACATCACCAGAAGCTGATCCTCTATGCATTGAGCTACGTTAAGACACCTCGTGTATATTGATGGGTCCCAAAGCACTAGGAGCTGATCCTCTATGCATTGAGCTAAGTCGAGACACCTCGTGTATATTGATGGATAAAAAGATGGCAATCATCAATTAAATTAAAGAATCACACTCCGGCAGGAGTTAAAATATGTAAAACTTACGTTTATCATGTGTATTGTAATTATTGATATTTATATTAGAATTTATACATGAAGGTGTTATCTTACAGCGGGCACAAACGTTGTATTTTAATATCCTACACTCTGGGATGCACTGGAAAAACTAGCGTATTGCAGATTATAAAAAACTACAGTTTACATATATTATTGAGAAGTACGTTTATGTTTGGATGGATATCGCGACAGGCCGCCAAAGAAAAGGTCGTTGCGATCTCTTCCCAGACGTGTCATGAGGCCTCACAACCCTCGTTTCACAAAATATATATTTCGCCGACACAAGTCGATCTCCTCGACAAACAGTTCCCTCGTATTCCCCAATACGAGATGTCTGACGCGCCGTAACATCACCAGAAGCTGATCCTCTATGCATTGAGCTACGTTGAGACACCTCGTGTATATTGATGGGTCCCAAAGCACTAGGAGCTGATCCTCTATGCATTGAGCTAAGTCGAGACACCTCGTGTATATTGATGGATAAAAAGATGGCAACCATCAATTAAATTAAAGAATCACACTCCGACAGGAGTTAAAATATGTAAAACTTACGTTTATCATGTGTATTGTAATTATTGATATTTATATTAGAATTTATACATGAAGGTGTTATCTTACAGCGGGCACAAACGTTGTATTTTAATATCCTACACTCTGGGATGCACTGGAAAAACTAGCGTATTGCAGATTATAAAAAACTACAGTCTACATATATTATTGAGAAGTACGTTTATGTTTGGATGGATATCGCGACAGGCCGCCAAAGAAAAGGTCGTTGCGATCTCTTCCCAGACGTGTCATGAGGCCTCACAACCCTCGTTTCACAAAATATATATTTCGCCGACACAAGTCGATCTCCTCGACAAACAGTTCCCTCGTATTCCCCAATACGAGATGTCTGACGCGCCGTAACATCACCAGAAGCTGATCCTCTATGCATTGAGCTACGTTGAGACACCTCGTGTATATTGATGGGTCCCAAAGCACCAGGAGCTGATCCTCTATGCATTGAGCTACGTCAAGACACCTCGTGTATATTGATGGATACGAAATCACCAACACCAATCACTTGTGCCTTAAATCTGGTAGAGCTATCTCCCAGTGCATATTTGTGAATGAAAAAACCTTCACCAGTTCCGGAACCCAAATCATCCTCTGGCAAGAGATATAAACATGGCAATCTTCAATTAAATTAAAACAACCGGAGGAGCTGGAATTGGTACTTCAGTGGGCTGGAATTTGACTTCCACCACCCAATGAAGTTGAGGATATGGAGGTGACCAATTGTTAAAAGCAAATTCCATGTCTTATCTCGATACCAAACCAATAAAATACCTACCCGTAGAACTAATAAATCGTATAATATAACTAACTGAAAAAAATACCTAACCGTAGAACCGAGTGATTACGTAGTTAAATAATGTTAATTGGTTCATCATGAAATATGTCATTTATTCGATTGTGTTAGCGTTTCATCAGTTGCTGCGTACAGACTCTCCGAGGCGAGGGCGAGATGTGCATTCACGGTAGGAATTCTCATTCCCCATTATTCTAGGTATGGTAATCCAATTCACGTATTAGGTCTCTAAGGCGAGTGCCTATATCAATTAATGTAAGCCGAATAATAGTATTTATATTGTGAAGAGTAGTTCGGAGTGCGGGAGATATGAAATTTAAATTCAAGATAGTAAATTGTATCAGAGTCATTTAAAAAATCAACAGAAAGCAGCACCCCAAAGTCTAAAAGAACCAAAAGTTACCACACAAACCTGGATCACGTCCTGATGACCGAAACAAAAAATTTACACAACGTGCGAGGGGCGGATCCAAATAAACGAGGAAGAGGAAGGTCGGCTTGCTAAGAAATATTTAATTGATCAGGTGATTAATTAAACATATTTTAATCTTTTTAGAATCTAACCAGAATCTAAGCGGAATCGGAGCAGCGCGACCGCGTTAAATATTCGTCGTAAATATTCGACACATATGCACAGACAGCAAAAAAAATATTATCGTTAGGCAGGGGGGGGGGGAACTATTACAACATTCGCGTCATATATTCTACTTACACTATTTTCTTCGTTCATTTGCTCTACACGCCGAAACCATCAAAGCGTCCCTTTCTTAATCTTACTCATTACGCTTACATCAGCCTTGCATTCTTTACGAATCTTAATATTTTTCACACTATCAAACATGGTTTTACCACACATTCACTTCAGAGATTTCATTTCTACGGCATTCAGTTTACTTTCATCCTTCCTCTGCCAATTCCATCCTCTCACTGCCATACATCAGGGATGGTATCAGAACTCCACTGCTAGCTTCGCTTCTTTGGACAACTTTTTGTTAGCGCCAACCGCGTTCAGTCAATTTAAAAAATATCTTTTAAATAACAAAGATAAAGATGATATTTTCAATAAATAGGGGGTGTGTAAATTAATTATTAATGATTATAACTTTTTATATAGGAAGACTGGAAGGTGAAGGAAAACTTGAAAAAACTACCAAGTAATAAAAATTATTCTGAATTTGCCAACCATATTTTGTAAACAAATCGTTCTTTTGACATAAATAAAGAATTATAATTTTTACGTACGAAATACAACTGGGTTACAATTAGATAAATTATAAATTTCAGAAATTAGTAAAAAGTGTTAACAGTCAATTAAATATTATTAATAATGATTTTTTTTTAAAATAGATATCTCCTCAATTATTTTCACATGAAAAGGTATATTTAGAATTATATTACCATAAATTTTAATAATAATAACTATTATCATTTTATTATTTACGTCTTGTTATTTTCTTGATTTCATTTTTATGATAATAAAAATAATTAATAAAAATGATTAATAATAATAATATGTTTTTTAAATTTCTTACATAAATTTATGATTTTACGTTTTATAATAATTTTATTATTGTTCAATTATTTGAACATTTTTAATTAATTACTTTCGTACTTTCATAACTCGATAATTTTTGTTTATGTTTGTAATTCGTGCATTTGTTTATTATTTATCTAAAGTTGTCATTATTTTTTAGTACATTGTTTATCCCGATAGGAAGCTTTATTTCTGAAACATGTAGATATTTATATATTAAAAACAGTGGTGTAAACAAATTTCTTCTTATTAATTGTATTAATAATGACGCCACAAAATAATTGCACATCTTTCGAAGAAATAGCAATTAAAATTTATTCATACACAAATTCTGATGGTAATTATTAATACTCGTGACAACTGTTTCGCCTTCCGAAGGCAATATTGCCTTTTTTGTGTTCAATTAGCATAGGTAAAAAAAAATTGTATTTATATTGTGAACCGTATGGTAAAACCGATGGATACAATAAATAAACGGTAAATAAATAAATTGTTTTACTATCTTTCTTTTCTTTTATTAATTTAACAATTTAATAAATAATGATATCCTTACTGACTTCTTCCGTGTAGAGGATTTCATTTACATAGTATTGAGTTTTTTTTTTTTTAAATTTGAGGAATTGCTTAAATAATTATTGTAATATGAGTTGGGTTATAAGTGAAGTTGAGTGGTTTCTGTGTCAGTCTGTATTTGAGGTTAATATCATTTCTTTTGAGATCTCCCTATGTAACGTATCCAGCGTTTCATCTAAAAGCTTTCTTGTCTAAATGTTGTATTTATGGTTCCTTGTTGTATGTGTTTTTTAATCTGAGATCTAGTCTTCCCAATAGGTGTGTTTGTTATTATTTCTAGTTTTTTGTATTTATGAATGTAAAGTGGCATTGACTTAGAAAATAATTGTTTTATTGACACGATGTTAAGACTTTTGAAGATTTCGTCAGTGCTAGTTCATAAAGGGAATTTAAGTATTATTTTCTTGATGGTTTCTTGTGTTCTAATGAGTAAATTAATTAACGGTTTATACAATGTTAGAGTGATTTGTAAACACCTCACTAGGAGAACTTGTGCTGAAGTGTTCGCGTGTTTTTTTTATTTTATTAAAGTATTGGATGTGTATTATTGTATTAGTATGCTAAAAAATTATATAATGTCAAGAAATAATAATAAAATCATAAAAATACGCTCAATAATTATATTTATATGTTGTAAATGGTACTGCTTTATATTAACGCAACACAATCAAGTCGTACTCTGTTGCGGTTTTTAGTTTGTAATCTGTAATCAAAATCTTTATTAAGAGATTAGACAAATGTCATTTGGATGTGAATTTATTCAGTGTTTCAACTCTATATCGCATAAAATCTGCTTGTACTCGTATATCTCATAATTTTAAGTAAACTATTTTTATATTTACCAATAAAACTTAGAAATATTCTTCTGATCGTCTTAAAAAACCACGACATGTATTTTTGTTCAACAAGTAAAAAAAGTGAAATTTTTCGAGGAAATGGTTTGGTACAACTGGTAAAATCACAAAAACTACTTTGTAATAGGATGTAGAGTTTGCACCCTATCCGACTTAAACTTTCATAATCATAATCACACAAAGATATTGGATACAAATATTTTGTCAACGTATAAAGACGCGAGTACGTAGTTTGAAGAATGTTCTCATGTACACTTTTTGAATAAATAAACGTAAGGGCGTCACAAGGCGAAGTGAAAATCCTGCCGCTGAGATCGTAAAAGAACACAGACATACGAGATGGAGCTATATTGGATGCGTTGACAGTGGACAAGATAAAACGTATATTCTCTAACTTTTCCTCTAAAATGGTAGGGAAACACACACGACATTAACTCTGGAAAGTAAAAACTGTTAAGAAAAACATTTTTTAACACTTTAATAGATGAAGCTATGCCCTTGAAACATTAAGTGAAAATTAAAAGTTATGTTTTTTTATTAAAATTGAAAATTCCGTAATGTTATCCATTCGTGTTCTGCATTGTTTTGGATTAACTAATGAATATATTTCGTTCCCCACTTCTAAATATGTTGAAGTCGAGATCAATTATAGACCATAATACTAGCTAGTATAATTATGCAGGAAAAAAACCCCTGCATTCCAAATTAAAATTAGTGTGGAAACTGAAACGATAACCATCTTAATAATCTTTAGTCATATTTAAACAATATTACAATCTAATCCTGAAGGAGAGAAATTTTCTAGTGATTACTAAAAGAACCGTCAATTTAATCATAAATTAATAAGATCATTGGTATTTTTTTTTTCTTTATAAGGACCCATAAATGTAGAAAAAAATTAAATATATCGTCTGTAAGCTTCATAATAGTGTCATGATGATTTTGGAAGGCGAAACAGCTGTGACGCATGATAATAATTACCTAGCAGAACATATTTTTTAAATAAACCGTTTTTTAAATTAAATAGAAAATTCCTATTATTAAATTTTAAAAACTATAAAATCAATGAGTTTTTCTTATAGTTAATTACAAATCAAACTTCAATTTAATTTTCCGCCCATTATTATAACGGCAGCAGATTTATTTTTTAAATGCCGTTTTATTCATAACCTGAGAATATTTGTCTTTGTGCTTAAAAAACACACACTTTTTTGAGGGGATTAAAAAGCGTGTACTTCGATAGAAGCAACCAGAGTGATTACCATTCAGAGTCGAGTCGTTGATTGAAATGGCTTTAACCATGTTTATTGAGCAGAATGGGCAGATGCTTCTTGACTATCTTATTCCACATTTATATTACCTCCCCAGTCTATTCAACCTCAAAACATACCCAAATGGGAGTATATTAGTTACGGGTAGCTGGGATCCTTGAGCGGTATTCACATTAAAAAAATGTTTATAAAATATAACGCAATCTATAACTCGAGAGGAAGCAAATACTAAAAAATATGTGTTAAATATTTAGAATGAAAATAAAACAATAACTTTGTTTATAACCACGAGAATTTTATTTAATTTTATTACGACCGACCGGTTTCGCTTAACATAAGCGTCTTCAGGGTACAAAAATGAAAACTTTTTGTACCCTGAAGATGCTTATGTTAAGCGAAACTGGTCGGTCGTAATAAAATTAAATAAAATTATCGTGGTTATAAACAAAGTTATTGTTTTATTTTCATTAAATATGTCTAACCACAAAGTGACTGCTTTCTATCAAAAAAAAAAATAAAAAAATATTTAGAATTTTTTAATGCATAATATTTGCAAACGCGGTGTGAAAAGAGATTTATTTTATCTATGAATAATCAATTTACCTATTTTTGTTACTTTGTTTGTTTCAGTGAAAAAAACTGCTCATTGGTCATAAAATTTGAGAAACCATTAATAAATAATACGCAGTCTTTTAAAAAAAGTAGCAGCCGTAAAATACCGCAAAAATTTGTTCTGTTATTATTAAAAAATGGTGGATGATAGAGCTCAGTGTTGGGAACAAAAGGTTTTAGCGTGTGATGGATTCTTTAGTGACGCCAGTGACGAAGTGTTTTCACAAGCATTGAAAAATATTATCCAAACTGACTGTAAAATGTATGGCCTACTTAACCTTTATCTCATCGAATGGGTGTTCGTCACTTATGTAACTGTAATAAATTTAAGTATTATGGAATTTGCTTAGGTTACATAAAAATTACTCATAAAATTTTTAAGAGACGCTTCATACCAATATTAATTTAAAAACTGATATAGTTTATCGGATTTACCTTTCGGTCAATAAAATTTCATGTACCGGCCAAAAATAAAAGATTATTATTAACGTACCACTGTAACAATACTGCAACTTCCGGTTTAACAATCCCTGAAATAAAATTCTTAAATTGGTTAATATGTATGTACATGGAACTTATTGCTGATACAGTAGAGACACGTTCTCACGAACTTATTTATCCACTGCCGATGCTCACTGTGGATGTTCTTGAATAAATGCATTATTTACTACATGGACATAAATAGTATAAATATATCTTTACCCATTGTAATAATGTATTTATTAATTCAATTTTTGACGTACAGAAATATTTTAAACCGTTTCAGATCCAAAGTTTTATATTCCCACAATAGGTGCTTATTCTTGATTTGTTATTTACAGATTAACGGTCCAAACGAAAAATGTTAAATGTGCAAATGGTAACTTCTCATTACGACTGTCTAAAGTTTAGTCAATTATACATGCCTAGAGTTTCACGTCTACATTTTTATTGTTTTTGAGATAAAGAGGTAAGTGTTGTTTTTGATATTTTGAATAAACCCCTATTTATTTCATAGGAAAACATATTTTTGCAACTACTACAGCTCTTATGTAATGTTACCTATTTACACATCCGACATTGTATGTTGGAACCGTCGAGAATTTCTTCTAATTTATATTTGTTATTTAACACGCTCATTAGGGCTCTTTATTGCAAATTAAAATTATTTCTTGTAATATGTAGATATCATATCAACTTGTAATATATTCTACTCATTATGAGCATTTAGTGTGTAATCATTTTATTTTAAATAATTTATATATATATAAATATATACATTCATTTATTTTGATTCATCTCATTATTGTAATACCAAAAGAGGATTTTTTTTGCTATGTTATTTTCACAAGTATTTAACTTCCATACTTCTATTCTTTATTGTTTTACACGCTCATAAGGGCTTTTTATTGCTTCCACATTTCCCATTTATCGTATTATAGTTTTGTCTTATTTTATAAGTCTTACATTTTAAAATCAGAAAAGCCTTCCTCAAGTAAATAAATAAATCTTTACATGTAGCAAACACTTTGTGGGAATACATAATTATAAAAAATAAAATAACTTTGTTTTAATTCCTCTTTATTATTTTTTCATCCAACCGGTTTCGATTCAACCTGAACCTTCCTCAGGGGTGAATAAAAATATATTAAACATAATACAGAAATACATGGTATTTAATAGAAAATTAGAAGAGAGAGACAGAACATCAACTTAGGTGGGGGGCAAGGAAGGAAGAGCTTCAGAGGTAGGGGTGAAGGTGGGCGGAGGTAATGGAAATATTTAAAAAAGGGGGGTGTTAGACAAATCTAGTTGTTTATTAAGTATATTGGTTTTATTGATTTTTAATGCCTTTTTTATTTCAAATGCTTCAAGATTATTAAGGCGTAGACCTATCCCATTTCTATGTAATACATCTATCCCGGAAGATTTATTAATGAGTGATTTTTATCGATAAGGTGGGTGGCGAATTCTGAAAATCCGACACTGTTTAGACATCTCAAGTGTTCGACCACAAGTGGTCTCTCACTTGTGGTCTCTCAATTTATTCACCCCTGAGGAAAGTTCAGGTGGAATCGAAACCGGTTGGATGAAAAAATAATAAAGTGGAATTAAAACAAAGTTATTTTATTTTTTATAAATAAATAAATTTAAATTATAAATAAATGATTGTCCATATTAGAATATCAACATAAATTACAAAAAAATAGAGTTTGTTGGAAGAAATTGATACCTATCAATAATAATATGTTAAGAAGTAAAATGATCTAATTGATTGTATTAAATTCAGGCATTTTCAAAGAATGACCAAAGTTGTGAAATTGTATTACATCCATTTTGTGATAAATCACGTGCACTATCTATATTTTTTTCAAATGCTTTATCTTATCACTAATTACGATTTATGAAAAAAAGTTTCTACTCTAAAGGATACTTCATTAAGAGGAATAAACATACAAAAAATAATTTTGATTTTAGGCCAAAATACCAAACTAAACCGAATGATATTTATTTTTTAATCATTGAAGAAGATAATATTACCATAACCTAAATGAAACATGAAACCGAAAACAACAACAGAAAATAAAAAAGATATCAGTCGCATCTACGAATCGAACCAAGGACCTCTGTCTTTCCGGGACAACCGCTTTACCAACTTAGCTAATGAGACCAGTCAATTTATATCATCTTCATCTATATCATATTTCAAATTCAAGACTTTGTGAACATTATCCTCTGTTTTTATCCCATTATTGGCAGCTATCTTTATGATGATTAAAAAGTTCTTCGCGAACACAACTGCAACCTAGATAGGGTCTCGGATAAATATCCGATTTTTATGAGACATCTATGTATATATTTTTTATTTATATATATTGTAGTATTTTATTTATTTTTGTTTTAAATGATGAAGTATGCCATGAAAAAAAAAATTATAATTTTGGGGGCAACTCAGAAAATTATTTTGGGGTTTTTTGTATTTTTTAAAAACTTATTATTTACTATATAAATGTGATTACGTAATTAAAAATATAAAAACAAAACGATTAAAAATACATTTTTCGGGGCATTTTTTAAATTATGTACGGTAAATTTGTGTTCCATCGTATATTGGTCATTTTTAATTTTCATTAAAAGTCCACCGTAATGCTTATTTTAATATTTATAGATTTGTTAAAATTTTGTATTTCATTATATTTTCAAAGCAGACGGGGTAAAAAAATTTTTTTACATCACCGTTCGCACCCAAATAATTGTTAAAGGTGCCTCTAAAACCGCGAAAAATCAATTCCTTTAATAGCCTATATATAAAAAAACTAAAATATTGTAAATAAATTAGTTCTAATCCGTACTAGATATTTACTATACTTCTTGATTAAAAAAAATATATCATTAGCTTTAGATGAGTATTTTGGCCTCAAATCCTGAAGTAAGGGTAATAAATAGGATTAATAAAGGGATGCTTAGATGGTTTGGGCATGTATAACGGATGCATAAAGCACTCAAAAAGGAGTACAAAAAGAACACAAGACGAGGAAGTAAATGTTAGAAGAAGTCGGTTACGCTCGAAGAAGACATGGCACGGCCAAGTGAATAAAATACTCGAGTCGGGTCATCTTAAGAGTTAAAATAACGATAGAGAATGGAATGATTTTTTTTACAGTACATCCACACAGGAGACCTAGAGGGATGTTATAACCATATTAGGGGCGCATTTGGCGTGTTTCCCGACTATGTACCGGTGCCGAAGGGATCAATGATGCTAGAATGAACGATGTCTGCATGTAAATGAAACAAGGAGTGTGTTACATTACAGAATAGGGCGGCGGACTCTTCTCTCGTAGTTATGGTCAGTTATTCTAAAGCAGTCGAGTTGTACGTATATTTGTATAAAAATAACAAATCGTTAAATGAGCTCGAATACATCCGGGATTATGCCTTTTTCCATCAGCTTGCACTTTTTACTTTCTTTCCACCTGCCACTTGATGCTGGTAACAAAATTCTACAATACCGCGAAAAAGGAAGCACCGCTTCAAAGGCGTGCGCTCACTTCAGCGGGTAGCCCGAGACCATTTCCGTTCCCTATTGTTCATAAATATGAAAACTTCTCTGGTAATATCTTAAAATATCATATCTCAACTTTCAAGAATACATCTGTTATCTATTGCACCAAAAACCCTTAAACGTCGAGATTTTGCACACCGTGTGTTATCTAAGGTCAGCGTAATTATTTTCAGCTTCCAACGTACCTTCAGGAGCTATAGAGCTTTGAAGCATAATTTTTTTCTGTTAACATTAGTGGTGGGCGAAGCGGCTCGGTTTAGTGAGCCGGATCACTAAATCAGCTCTCTGTGAAGACAATCCACATGAAAACTGGACGAAAAAAGTATCGTGTAAGAGCGTCTTAAGGACGTCTTTAGGAGGACCAAGGGAGCGAGGGAGAGGGCATGGTGCGGAGGGACGCGAACTGTCGTTCAATCGAGCCGGATCACCGAACCGGTACACTACAAAGGGCTGATTTAGTGATCCGGCTCACTAAACCGAGCCGCTTCGCCCACAACTAGTTAAGAAATATAATATACTTATTTTTTTTATGTAAATACCGCACAAGATGCTCAACTGCTCTTAATCGTCTGGAGCCAGTGAGACTATGGCATCCCCAATTGGGGAATGTTGTAAGGCTGATAGTAGGGGGAGGAGAAGCAGAAGGGAAAGAGGAAGGTGGGGAAAAACCTGGCTATTCAGATTTGGTCACCAAACATGGCTAAAAGCCATTTCAAGCAACGTTTCAATTGTGAATAGTGGTCTTTCACCAGGGCGATACTGAGAGTATCTTCCACTCTGCAGTATATGTTACTAGAGTTTAACGGGGATACTATGTAGGTTACCAATATATTCGGGCACAAATTTCAAAAAGATAGCAGCCAAATATATGAAAATTAATTGAGGATAAAATTGAAATACGAAATAGACAAAAATGAGAGTAAAATGATTAGGTCTCGGTAGTTCAATTTATAGAAACGCCAGTACCGGTGAGACTAGAGGATCTCGGTTCGAGTTGCGACCGTTAATTAAAAAAGAAAAAACTTGTGCCTTTTTCCGTTCAATATTTCATTAACATTTGTTAATATTATCTTCTATGATGATTAAAAACAACAATGAGGTTTATAAGCTTCAATAAGTTATTGGAGTAAATTGAATATATTATTTTTTATGTTTTAACCTAAAAATGATGCGTTTTAATTTCGGCGCAGCTATGTTTATTACTATGAAAAAGTAATTAACATCAGGAATATATGAATACAATGAGGATGACAGCATTGCTGTCGAAGCATGTAGAGATTTTTTTATTTTTATAAAAGTGGTGTAAACAAAGTACATTTTTAATTATTTAATAAATAATGGCGCCACAAAGTTACCAATCGTTTGAAGAAATTTTACTATGAAAAAGCTTTATTTCGTTAATAATCCAACGTACATATCTAAAAAACGATATAGAGTTCATTTTTCAATATGCTACATTCCAGTTTTTTAGTGTTTATTACGGTAGAGGTATAGCTTTTCAACCATCAGCAAAACCGTTTTTTTTTAACAATAGATACTCCCTTCTCTCATGGGGTAAGTGTTTTTTTATAAAGGGTGGAGCTTTTCTACCCGGTTATCAGATTTAATCTGCCTCTTTTCAAATAAATTTCAACGTAAGGGTTTATTGGTTTCAAATCTGTTTCTCAACTCATTGATAGATACTAACTAATAAACCGTAAAGTCCGTAATAATGTAGGAATACATGAAATAATCAACGGAAATAAAAGACCCGTATTGGTATTATTACAACGGGCTATACTATACGGGGATGAAAATGTTATTTGTAAAATTAGAACGGGTCGCTTCTACGACGCGTTCTTGTGTTCAACAGCTCGGCTGTGGAATGATTTGCCGGCAACATGGGTCTCTCCAAAACCTATGTTCACTTCTTCCTATCTCTGAAAGACCCTCCACACAGCTTCCCGAAATATGAGGGGATATTATTTTTCTCAGGGCCTCCTGTATTAAAAAACTTTAAAAAAAACCTAACAAATATATTTTCCTGTGTTTTTACTTTCTAAACGATTGCCTTCATCGACTACGATTTCATCAAATACTCGTACTTCTTAAATACGTAATGCAGTTATTCTGTACACACATATATAAATGTTTAAAGCTGTGTTCATTCTAAACCAGAGTTTTAATATCAACCCTTCTAAGTACATATCTAATAAATTGCGCTTTTCTTCCCCTAACCGGAAAAACAATGACTATGCTTTGTAAACTCCACACATTTATGTATGACAGCTTAAAGGTAGAGGTTCATACAAAATATCTACTACTATCTGTAAGCTTTCTTTTGTACCACCACAAAACATAACAACAATAATAACCTTAGATTAACCCACACCAAAACCACACGAAAAAAGTGTGACGTTGTTAACTATATAATTTGTCTGTATTCTATATATTTTGATACTAATTTCCATATATTTTTTATAACAACTATGAATACTGACTGACACTTCAATTTCGTTTATTCTGAGTAAAATAAAATTAATAACACTTACCAAACTTTCGAAAGCCGTCACACCGGACCCAAACAACGAGACCATACTATCTTTATTTAGATCAGTTTATTTATATTCACGACCAACCACCAAAATCACTACCACAAAATTTCCTCGATAATTTTCAAATGAGTGTATCCGATATCACTGGCCGGCTGCAAGTCTCGCGGGGTGCGAGAAGTGTATTACTGTGAAGTTGGATGGAAGACGCACCGATCACAACACTGTGGGTTTGTGTATCCGGGAAATAGCGGAGGCTTCTGTGGAGCGACCGACGCGTGCCAATCCTGCGGCAGACTAACGGAGGCTGTGTGGATGCTAGAGGAGCAACCTGTACATCCGGGCTGGAACGTCGCGCGCCATTTTGATGGCGAACAAAGGCAGCAGAGGAATAATTATTTTTTAACACATAATGTACTTTTATTTTTTGTTGCAGTATTTCAAAACCTTTTTAATTATGGTTGTTGATTCATAGAGTGAGAGTAAAACAAGTTTATAACGTCGATAAAATTATAAATTTTCACAATTTAAGTTGTGCGAAAGGTAATTAAAAAAATGACACAATTGCAAATTCATTTTAATATCTGAAAACACATGGAAATAGAAATAAAACTGTAGATTTTGCATTTTGCAAAAAGGAAAGTAATATTTTGTAAAAAAAACTTTAATACTTTACAATTAATTGTTGAATGCACGTACCCAATACATAAACTAATATTGAGATAGAAAACCAACACGATCATAATCAAGATAACATTGGATTTTATAACGCAGTTTTGTAATATTTCACCTTAAGTGCGCCAAATAATAATCAAAAATGATTTTTAAAAGTCTATTCTGTAGAAATAAAACATCTTTCATTTAACAGATCACACAACCACTGCAGATATTGAGTGCACAAAGTGGCGATGGGGTACACCCTCATTAATCATAGACTTTGGGGTTTGCGATTGCGTCGAGAAATTACTGTGTTCCGTTGTGGAAGTGCGCGCTGCAGGTGTTGGGTGGCGCGGGGTGGGGGGGTGGAGGCTCGATGGGGAGGTGGACAGGGAAGGGATGATCCATTTAAAAGAGGAAGGAGGAACCACCGGTCTCGATAATAAAATAATCAACCATTATCGAGTGTGGTTCGGGCTCAAAGACAAGGGTTCCAGTTTATGACGCGATTCTTAAGGTAGTCAGCTTTTAAAAATTCAAATGAGGGAGAAGTTGAAAATGTTACGGTGAGAGTTAACGACCGTCGTTTTCCCCAACTTGGCAAATTAAATGGTTTTTAAGCGCCTGGGGAAAGGGACGCCGCGTAAAACGTTTTTCTGTGGCCTTAAAAGATAAAATTATAATGTACAAATCAGAAAAAAAAATGGAAATGGTTCTGCGAAAAACTTTTACTGTACCTGACCGAAAACTTAAATCCATCTCTTTGCTTTATCTAAACTTATTTTAAAGGGATTTTTTTAAAGGGGACAAATAAAGCGTATATATTTTATTGATGATAGATTTTTTTTTTTATGTTTCGATCAAGATGCCACACCATGCCTAGCTTTTACCAAATTTATCTGATGAGAATTATAAAAAAAAAATTAAATGGCTTCTTAATCTTAATCAGAATTTCAATAATAATCAGAAGTACCAATTCAACAAAAAGCGTAAAAGATGTCGACCCAACCAAAACAAACTTTTATATCAAATAATATGTTTTAAATCAACCAACGTGCCAAAAAAAGATGCGATCTTTTAGATATATAATTTTGTTTTTACGGGTCTAAAATTTTTATTTTATTTGCTTAATGGATAGGTACAGAATTTTTCTCATTCGCTTTCATATTAGGATAGAGATTAAACTTTTTTTTCAACCACGTGGTTTTATTTGATATTGTGCGATGTACTGTATTGCGTAAACAAAGCATGTTCCTTATCCTATATTACGCGAACAGCAAATAATTTATAAAAAAGAAACAATGTTTTCCTGTGTGTGATGTATCATTAATTTGGTGTCCTGCTTTTATTACGTATCTAAGAAGAACTCGAAATATGTCATCATTGTGTTAATCACTACGAAGTGAAAACATATTTTCTTAATAATAATAATGTTTTATTATCTTATTTTTTTATAACAAAATAATAAACAATGATATCCTCACTGGGATTTCCGTGCTGAGGATTTCATTTATAAAATATTAAATTACATTATATTAAATTGATGAAAAAAACAAAAAATATTGTTCGGTGAGGTGTTTTAAGTGCAGTTGAGTGGTTTCGGTGTAAGTCTTTATTTGGTGCTAATATATTTTCTATTTCAGATCTACCTATGTAACGTATCCAGTATTTTATTTAATTTTTAAAATTATTATGGTTGTTGTGATTTTTAAAGGATAGTGGGATATTGTTGTAGAATTTAGTACCATAAATGAGAACCTATATTTTTTTCTAAATTACTTAAAATAGTTTAAGCAACCGGCCACCAAGAAAACAAAAAAAAATAGCTATAACATTTACCGGATGTAACCAATAATTTTAGGGTAGAAATTCATTTAGTTAACGGCCATTGGGGTAGAACTATACCAGACATATCGAACTGTGAGTGATAAGTATGTTACACACGAGGAATATAAAATACGATATAAAGTGGGCGTATACATTATAGATTACAATATGTTGACGTTACACACGGAAGCTATAATATTTTAAGTAGTACGTGCTAGGTGGGGGGGAGAGGGAGTACGAAATATTATTTAAGGGTTTGGAGAGGGGTACATTGAAGCGGGAGGGGGGGGGGGGTAAAGTTTGGCAAGAGAGAGTAACAGATAAATTTCAAATATCGCTTGGACAGCAGATCAAGGAATATCATCTAGGCCACGCTCATACGTATTATACATTATATTACCCGTATGGGATTGTGTGGCGAGCGATATTTTAAGATATCAATAATTGTTCATCTTATAGAATTAAAAACCTTCCATCTGAACTAAAACCGGCTTTTTATACTAATAACAATATAGGTAATATTAGAACCAAATAAATGGGGGATGTTTAAATAGCCATGATTTTTCGGAATTTGCCAACCATCTAATTGAAAAATTTCATACCTATAATCAATCATAGCACCCGCGCTAATATTTTACACATAAATGGTTTTGGCATTATATTAGATAAATTAAAAGCCTTACATATAAAGAAAGCTATTAAAATTGATATTGTCTTACAGTCCCATATTAGATACATTTCCAGTTAATTAAAAATTTCCCACTTCTTCTTAAACCCTCCTTTGACGTTCTGTCATTTTTTTATGTTTTGCCCCTTTCTGTTAAATGTAAGCATCTCTTATCTTTCCATTGTTTTGTTATATATTTTGTCTCCTTCATTTTGTATATCGAAACTATATATATATATATATATATATATATATATATATATATATATGCTTTCCATGTATTTGATTAGAAGTGTTTTATTTATTTTTGTTTAAAATAATGAAATATAGGCCATTAAAGAAGTCAATTTTTTATGATTTTAGACGGAACTTAGACAATTATTTGCGGGTTTAATTTTTTTTTCAAATTATCATATTTGCTATATAAACATGATTACATAAAATAAAATAAAAAAGAAACAAAAGATCTAAAAACAAAAACATTTTTCGGGTCAATATTTTAAAGTATTATCAATAGAATTTTGAAAAAATATATCAATAGATTTGGGTTAGTATTTTGGCCTCAAATCCAAAATTAAGTTTTGTATGAAACAGGTCGCGCAGCCGTTCCTCTTAAGAGGAATGGCTGCGTTGCTGTTTTTGCTTAGGATTTTTTTCCATGTCTTCTTATTTGGTTGTTAATTTCTTCCTCCGGGGTTTTCCGTTACCTCTTCATATTGTCCACGGGAAGAACTTGTAATGGGTGCCACATTAAAGTTGAAATAGTCATGTGTTAGTGTGGAGTGAATACGAATCTCATTCAGACAACCGCGCCTCTGTACGAGGAAAGCGTTGCATGTGTTAGGGTAAACGGTGTAAAAGGTGGGCTTGGGCGCGAAAATGAGTAATCTGAAAGTATGTTGCCTGTTGTGTGCTGATGATTCGGTGCTGATTGCTAACAGTATGGAAGATTTATAGTCCCTCGTATCTAGAATGAACGAAGTATGTATGAAGAGAGAACTAATGATGAATTTAAGTAAGTCTAAAGTCATGGTGTTTGAAAGAGAGAGTACGAAAATAGTGCGCAATAAAGTTGTGAATGACGAATACTTGGAGTAGGTGGATGAGTTGTATATTTGGTAAGTTTGTTTACGAGAGATAGAAAGACTGATAGAGATATTAAAAGAAGGGTGAATGCAGGAAACTCCATTAAGAGTTCGGAATCGGAGGACTGAACGCGGTTGGCGCTAACAAAAAGTTTTCCAATGAAGCGAAGCTAACAGTCCACAATGGAGTGCTGATACCAACTCTAACGTATGGCAATAAGGCATGAAATTGACAGAGGAAAAATATTAAGATTCGTAAAGATTGCAAGGCGGGTGTAAGCGTAATGTGTAAGATTAAGAAATGAACGGTTATGGCATATAGAGCGAATGAATGAAAAAAGGAGAGTAAGAAGAATATATTACGCGAATGTGAATGGAAGAAGAAGCCGGGGATGCCCGAGGAAGACATGGCACGATCAAGTGAATCAAATACTTGAGTCGGGCCATGTCATAAGTCGGAATAATAGAAGAGAAGGTATGAGACGATGTATGAATGTGATTGAACCAAGAAGTCTATACCAAGATCGAGTTATTTAGCGGTCCGTCCGTTCTGCCTACCTCTGCGGGGAAATAGCGTGATGGTTAGTTAGTTACAAATTAATACTGCGGATTCCTACCCAAACCATCAAAGCCAAACACGCATAAACAATATTGAAATAAAACCGATTTTCTGGCATTCATAACGAATCTTTATGTAATCAATCACATATTATAACTAATGAAGGGAAAAATAAATAATGTAATCAATAAACAATAACCTCCAGAATCAACTAAATTCACCAAATAATCCCTATCTCCCATACTGTCATCATCAAAAATTGAGGACAGTCATTCATAAGACATTTCGTTGGACGTCATTTTATTGTTACGCGGTTTATTACGAAAATCGCCATTCAAAAAGGATTCAAACGATAAATGGCAGGAGCAGTACTTTTTACAGTTTTGAAGTAGGTATTGGCACTTGTGGCTTACGAAGGAACACCATATAATTATAAATAAAATAGACCGTTCAGTGGCTGAGTTGGCATCGCGTTTGGGTCTCACCCAGGCGTCGTGAGTTCAATTCCTCGGCTGGCTAAGTCCTCCATTTACAACACAAGCAACATCTTCCGCTTACTGCGATGGTTGTAGGAGATTTTCAAATATTGTCAGGTTATTCGTAACCAGGGAATATTTGTCTTATTTTATAATTAACATTTTTTTGTTGTTGTATAGGCTGGTTTGGCTCCATACCTTTCATATACTTATACCTCGTAATGTGACGCTAGAATTTGATATATAATGACCGTAACCATTATTGGATTATCAAACAGACGAGGCAGAAAAACAATTAATCACAAAATTACATTTATTTTGATCCTTGGCTAAATACGTAATAAGTAATTCTGTTTAAATGTGGTTAAAACAATGCAACAATCTGGCAATCGAGGCAAGAGAGTCTATATTATAAATATTATTTTCTAGCACACTTATACCGAGAATTAATATAAACCTTTATCTGTCCGTTTTCGAACATTTTTAGTTTTCTAAATGGCTTTAAGTAATAATAATAATAAAAATTATAGTTGGATGACTTTTATAGCGCCGTTTTTGTGAGAAATCACCTCAAGGGCGCAGTACAAATATTTCTTAACTAATTATGTACAGACAGATACAGAAAAACATACTTACCTGGCAGGTCGCTTCAGATGAACACAGTTCTAGAAAAATTTAATTATAGAGATGATAGTTTTACATGGTTATTTGTTTCTCCTTTTCTATTGATGTTACATTTTTTTATTTTTATTTTTTATTTTACACTTTGGTTGTTTACAGTGTTGCGGGCTGTGGACGTATTTGCGCACCGATGCGTGAGTTTTTAATTATATTTTTTTATTTTTTATTTTTATTTTATTTTATTTATTTATTTAATGACTTTAGGCAAGTACTAACCGGCCGGCCTAGCTAAGAAATTTACAGGTGAATTTCTTTAATTTATGGATACGATTGTCTGAAAAGATGTGTTTTAAGTTTAGTTCTGAATTCTGTTGAGTCTTTGATATTTCTTAAGTCATGCGGCAGTTCATTCCAGGCTTTAGGTCTTGACTCTCCGAAAGCACGATCACCGAACTTAGTATTAGGTGTGCGCTTTGGTTCCTTCAACCTTCCGATAGCTGATGACGCTGCTGACCTAAGGGTGGACTGCCGTGAGTTGGTATTTTCGGGAATACACAGTTCTGATAAGTAAGCCGGAGCCATTCCGTTAAGTGACTTAAATACCATCCAGCAGAGCTTGAACTGGATTCTTTCAGGACATTTGAGCCAGTGGAGATTTTTGAGATGCTCTGAAATGTGAGAATATTTAGATACGCCGGTGATAAGTCTTGCTGCAGCGTTGAATACTGGTTGCAATTTGTTAATTTGGTATTTGGGGAGACTCGCATATATTCCGTTGCAATAATCTATACGTGACACAACGTACGAATTGACAAGCAGTTTAGTTGCCTCTGTTGGCAGGTTTCTCCGTACTGCTTTTATTTGCCTTAATTGAAAGAACCCTGTACTTATAGTTCTGTTTACTTGACTTTTAAGGGAAAAGTCTGCAACCAGATTGACACCGAGTAATTTAACAGACGTCTTCGGAGTAATGTCACTTCCCGAAATATTTATTGGGGAGTTATCAATGATATGCTGACGTCTGCTTGTAGCGGTCCAGAACAACTCAGTTTTTGACGGATTCAGCTTCAATCTATTTGAGGTCATCCAGCGAGTTATTGCTTCTAGACACTCAGCTATGCGAGTTTTTAGTCTGTCTATTTCTTCTGGTAAGCAGTAGAAATAAACTTGCTGGTCATCAGCATAGCAGTGGGATTGAAGACCAAACGATTCTTTTATTTTAGCTACATCATTTGTGAAAATGATGAACAGTAGAGGACCCAGAACGGACCCCTGGGGTACTCCAGATGAAAGGGTTGCATATTTTGATTGGTTTTGCCCCATCTTCACTGCTTGTAAGCGATTGGTTAAATACGATGTCAGCCAATTCTTAACGCCACAGTTTAAACCAAAGGATTCTTCTAAACGTGTGATAAGAAAATCGTGGTCAATCGTATCAAAAGCGGCACTCATGTCTAAGACTGAAAGAAGTGCCAGCTTACCCGACTCTATGGCCAGAGTTATATCCGACAAAACGCATAGTAATCCAGTTTCCGTTGAGTGGAAACCTTCCGTATGCGGATTGAAATTTAGTTAACAATTTATTTGAATTTAAGTGACTTATTATCTGTAAAGCAGTAATTTTTTCTAAGATTTTAGATATAAATGGAAGATTTGAAACGGGTCGATAATTTGAAAGATCTTCAGCGTCCAATTGCGGTTTTTTTAATAATGGACTTACGACAGCTGCTTTTAGTGATTTTGGAAAATCACCAATGTTAAATGACTTATTAAAGAGTTGAACTAGGAATGGAGCTAATTCGTTGCAACACTTCTTTAGTAACCATGTTGGTATGTTGGTATCATAATATCACGTTTTACCCAAAAGGTACAGAATCTTTTTTCACCCAAGCTACATTCTTTTGCAGGACATAATAAAGGGTTTAGACTAGATAATAAAATTTAAAAAAAAACTGTAAAATTATTACTCATTTCCACAAGATTTTAAGGATATCATAAAAAACATATTTTTAAATTACATTAATATGAATGATAAACGTTAAAAATGTACAGTCGCAGAAAAAGTCCGAGAACACATCATAATTATTTTTAAGAAGTACGTGCACAAACAAATATTCATTTTTAATGAGGTATTTGTTTCAATTGACTTCTTTGAACTTAATTTTTTAGCTTCAAAAATAATATTCTTAATGTCTTTCCAAGTTTGAAATTAAAAAGGCGAATACCAAGAAGTAAGTATTAAATTAATTCGAGGCATTTCTGTCTTGATTTATCTACATGACATATTGCCTTCCTTTATACAAAACACATTCAATGTTTACGAGTTTTCAGAATTTAAATTTGTTGAACCTTTTACAAGGGCTCACGTCGTTTACCTTCGTCATGTGCCATTTTAACACAATCACT
Organism: Halesus radiatus; assembly: GCA_022606495.2. Classification (NCBI taxonomy): domain Eukaryota; kingdom Metazoa; phylum Arthropoda; class Insecta; order Trichoptera; family Limnephilidae; genus Halesus; species Halesus radiatus. Next base: position 103,884 of record JAHDVE020003744.1, on the reverse strand, counting down.
TTGGATCGATTGTGTTTTTGAATTATTCAAAATACCTCATATAAGTAACCTTTTTAAAACAAGGTAAAACATTCAAATTTAGTATACAACACTATCTATACTAGACTTCATATAAAAATCCGCAACAATCTCTGCATCGTTTACGCAAACATTGTTTTTTGTCTAATATCAACTTACTTCGAAAAAAATCAATAAGGTGTTTAATCCCCGTACGCTATATTTGTGTCATTAAGGCGATATAACCAGATATAACTGAAAAACAGTCATTTTTGAAACGAATACTAGACGTGTCGACTCTTTTCCATAAACATGAATTGATTTTGAAAGATTGTTATTTTATTTACTATAGGAAGTTTTAAATTTTGAAAAATTATAAACATATTTTTATGTAATAAAGTTCTTCCGTTGGTTGTTACGCAGATTTTTACATTTTCAAACGAACGTTTGTTATAAAACACACATATTTTGTATCACCTAATGATACAGTATTATAAATCAATACATTATATAGTTTGGCTACTTTTCGGAAAGCAAATTTACTTTAAATAAAATCATTAATAAAAAATTCCGAGCACGTGTTTTGCTACGAAACTCCTTCAATTTGTCTATTTATTTACGCACGTAGTAATCGATATATTTCAGATTTTTTTACGCACCTACTGTATTTACTGATATTATTAAATAATTTGACATATTTAGAAAAAAAATAATAATTGAAAAAGTACAATTTTTTAATAAATTTACGAGCTCGCATTTGCGTATTTTATTTAGTTAGCTCTATACTTATTTACACTGGTCAAAACACCACTAGCTGCCTAGAACTGGCAGCGGGTAGACGTGTCTTCGCGGCGCTCTGATTAGCATCATTTTATACGAATTATTTGGTTAAAAATTGACAGAAAAAGACGAAATGAGAAATCTTTCACCAGAAAACACAAGACACTACATCAAAAACATTTTCGGAATTAATATTTTTTAAAATGCACTAAATCTATGGCCGGTCGGTTTTGATGAGCTTTGAGGTTAGAATATCATATGTCAAAACAAAGATGAGCTTCACCGTACATAATTGTATATTCTATTCATGGTAAACCATAACTAAACACTAAACATACGTAAAAAAGTATGTACCTCTTTAGAAACTTCTACTCTAAGAATAATAATATTATTGAGTATTAACATTATTATAATATCCGTACTGATAACAATAATGTAATTAATAATTGGATGATTTTTATAGCGCCGTTTTTTGTGAAAAATTGGTTTGATCGTGAATACCCTAATTTCTTTCATGAACTTAAGTTAAAATTATGCCAAAACTAAACAAATACGTATTTAAAATAATAAACAAAAACGAAAAATATTTTTTTCATACTAATTCAAAAACTATATTATAATAATTAAATTAGCCAAAAACATAAAAGTTTTGCCCAATTATATCTACAGCACCTGATAACGCAGAAGACTTGTTTTTGTAAGACCGCTTAGACCAGCATCCGTTAGCAATAATACTGATCAATGGTACAATTTGAATCTACTCGCCTTTCCATTATTGCTGCATCTTGTTCTTCGGTTACTGCTGACTATATCGACTCTATCGTTCCTGTTTCTTACCATTGTGCGCGCATTTTATTGTGTAATCTACTGTTTTGGCTAAAACTCATAGCTGGTAAATCAACCGAAACAGATAGTTTCCATATCCATATCCACCTACGGCCATTATTTCCGAAACGATCGACCAATTCGCATTAAAAGTGATGGTTGGCATCATTCGTAACAATGTTATTTAGTGTATATTTTTCTTGCTGGTTTGTTATTTGTACATTACATTGATTATTTACAACTTTAGCTTATTATAAATCGTTATATAATATTCTAAAATATGAACATTTTAGAATATTATATAAGTGAGTTTGCTGCTCATGAATATTTGAAGTTTGCCTCCCGTACGTTTTGTTTATCAGTTGTGGCTGTGGTATTTCTGCAATAAAAATCTGCAAATTTTTACCCTATCCAATGTGTACGAGGCTAGTTAAATGACAGTTCGTAATATATAAATTGAATTATAAACCTACTTTACTGGGATAACGCGAGTCCGTTTTTTTAACTTGCTTTCATTGGGATATTAGTTTTTGTTTTATTTCCCAAATTCAATTTTTATGAAACTACAAAAAATCATCATAAGTGGTGACTTATCTTCACTGTTTTAGAACCTATGATAATCGTAACCAAAATTATGCCAACAAGGAAAAATCCAGCGTAAATCTAACGTCCGTTTCGTGCCTCACTACGCGTGCTTCCATACAAGCCTTGACTCTTATATTAGGATGAATATTATAGGTAATGGGCATAGAAACCAAGTTGGCAAGTTTCCTCTCTGTATACCCACATTTATTATCATATGTTTTATTGTTTTATAATATAAATATTTATTAAAGAATTTAAAAAATGCACTTTGTATCCACCACTTTATTACACAGATATCTTTAGACATGTTTCGAAAGCAATGCTTTCTTCATCAGTAATATATAGAATACATACGGTGAATACCAATCTTTTGAAGAAATTATAAATATTTGTTATCAAATCAAAAAACTTTCTTTTTAGCTTCTCTATTTGTAAAATTAACAACAACAAAAAATTGTATCTTCCTGCTTTTCCATTCTGAATGTAGGTACATATCGTTGCAAATTTTAAATAAAATAAATCGCGGTAGATGCTGTATTTTCAGTTATTTTCCTTTTCACTTTTACGCACTTCCATGCCCAAAACGCAAATGATAACTTATTCGCTAAAAATGCTGGAACCGAAAATTCATCAATAATTTCATCAGAATCACACTGTACGATACGTTAGTTCCACGGGATTGAAGCCAATAGCGCTGTCGCCATCTCTCGCCGAGTGCGATAACCGTTTTTTTTATTGAAACACAAATTTCGGCTGCCTGGTTATACGGCCTTAAAGGAGCCATTCCCATGCTTAAAATAATATGGATAATATTATTTAGTCTTCATCCAAAAAAAGAAAACAATTTCAGTTCAGGTGATTTTGAATTAGAACACCAAAAAAGTTTAACTCTAACTTTTACTTTACTCTGATACTAGAGTGTCAAGTGAGAGAAGCTTCCTACGTAAACATAAACATTTATAGTACACACCTTTGTTCACTGCACTCACTTTTTTACTTCAACAGTAAATTGTTTCAGCACCGTGTCGTGAGCAATTTGCGAGACAAAGCAAACAAAACATGAAGGGCTGTGAAATAATACACTCCTGGTATTTACTCACAATTTTAATTATATAAGATTGAGACCTCAAAGCTTTGAAAGATAAGCAAATAATACATTTTATTATTCCAGGAACTTTCAATTTAATCCAATTATAAAACAAATACTTTATTATGTTAAGAGATGATATTCCGTTACCACCAATTTGATCTTGAATCACTGATTGATATAATCCATTTTAAGTCAATCCGTTGGAGTGAGTTCAATCCCCCCATGTACTCATATATATGATTATAACGTTGGTGAGCATCACAAGGCGGCTGTAAATATTCATTTTACCTCCATAGAACAAGAAAACTCTAACAAAACTCATAACATAACAATTCTTTATCACAAAGACATATCGACAATAATATTCATAATCATGATTGGAAATCACTTCCAGAGGCTGTTACGTAACGAAAAGATGGCCCTGAATTGAGTTCTAGCTACTCGTCTTAACGGATAAGCTGGGCAAGCAATTGCAACATTTCCCGCCATAACTAACCAATCAGGTGACTTAGAGCTCAAATTATACCAATCATACATTGGCCCTGTCCGATAACAAAGCAGGAGGAAGCGACGCCAGCGTCACTGCGGCTTGGCGGCCGCTTCTGCGGCCCACGCTCTTCACTTTCCTTCCGGGCACTAAACTGCCTACAGCGTCTCTGAAAAGAGGTCGCGACCAGAGGCCATTTTGTGTTACTAATCTGTTAGGCAACGTATTATGCATGCGGGTTGAAGCCCGTAGCTAGTCGTGCCGTTTACTGCAAACCATAACATGGTGACTTGCCAGTCAAAGTACATTTAAACTCAGTGTGGAGATGTCCAGCTCTGGTGATCCCGCCAGCAGCCACTCTGCTCACCAGTCCCCACATGTAAGCTGATCCGCATTTCCCCTTAATGTGTTAATGTACTAGCCTTTGTCATACTTGCTATTCCCGGTTAGAGATTTAAATCATAGTCTTATTAAATATTGTTGTTTTCGTAAAATCTTATCTTTCGATGAAGCAAGTTCGCATATCTAAAGTTTAACCTGGTTCATCTAATAACGTAATATATTTTCCGCTCCCGAATTAGAAACAACTGAAAATTTCATACTCTTGTTAAGATGGGAGGGATGAGTGTTGTGTTTTATTTTTCGAGATAGTCGACCCCCCACCCCCCTCCCCCACCAGTTCGCTGCCGTAGCATTCATATTTATAGCATTCAGCCATGTAGCCGAACAGCCTACAATTCAGTGAAGTGGGAAATCTATCGTATTGTACGCTATGAATATTAAAATGATCATATCGTTTTTCATTTTACGGATATTTACAAATATTTTTAGTTTGTGAGAATGGTTCAAAAAATTTTGCGGAGCCATTAGTGACAGTGACAGATTACCTTCATTACTCTAACAGCTGGCTCGCTAATTATAAGTGCCAAGCTTTGTTTTTTTTAAGTGTTTAATGGAAAATAATAATTTATTGTAGTGTGTGCACAGGAAACGGACAGAATACCTCAAACGGACAGAATATGTGGAATATAGAACGGGAGCTAGTTTGCAAGCAAAGTGTTATTAACCCTTTAATATAAACTTAATTTCTAACCAAATTCTTTTTTTAATAATACATTGCCCTGCATTTAAAAATTAATATGGTATGAACTCGGTTTAAAACTTAGCCTAGATATCAATTATAATAACAATGTAGAGAGCGCCTATGTAATCTATCACTACATACAAATTTACCAATCTACCGTACCTCCTTAGGCAATAGTAATGGCCACGCTAGTCATCTCTTGGTTCATAATATATGCATGAATGTGTATTTTTAACGTAAATATTTGTTTAAATTAGGGATTCTCGAAAAAATCGCATAATGTAATGTGTCCATTATTCATAACGTTTATAGTTGCAAACGCAGAGTTGTTTTGACGTTTTTGCGTTCACAATATCATTTGGCGTGTCGTGAAAACATTAATAATCAACCCATTTTACTGCGTTTCCGGTTACTTTATTAAAATCATGATACTGGTTAATTTTTCGGCAAAAATACTGCAAACAGCACTCAATCATGAAAAAACATCAGTCTCACAAAAACCACATTAATTTCAATAGTGTGTGTTATTTATAATGGACTACAGCTGACACGCATGACATGTGAAATAGCCTGGCACAATATAAGTTTTTTTTTTAAACAAAAACAAAAAAAAAATAAAAGAGATACTGCTACTTAAGGGGGAGAGGGATGTCGGAGAGGAATTATTTATTATTTCGAAATATTGATAGCATTATTACGCAATACGATAAAGATAATGTTTTTAAATAGAAAAAAAAATGATTAAATATTTTATAAATTTACATAGGATTAGCATTTATCAAAATCTAATCAAAAATATAACTCTTTCTGACGATGCTATTGTATGTTTTACAAATTCAGAAGCTTTTGATACTATTGACCATTGTAATTTACTAAAAATCATTGGAATTAGAGGAAAACTTCTAAAATTACTGAAGAAACCGATGCATGAAATTGAAACCATTAAGAGAAAAGGCTGCGCCGCCTGTTTCATACATAACTTACTTTTGAATTTGAAGGCAAAATACCCATCGGAACGAATGTATATTTTTTAAATTAAATGTTTAGTAAATATCTAGTACGGATTAAAAGTTTTTTTTTAATTACGAAGATACATGACATGATGTTTATTTTCGTTTTAAAAATATAAAATCGTTTCCGGATTTTATTTAAATATAGGTAAATATGGAGTTACCATTTTAGTTTGCATACCACCGTTAAGCCTAGATACCTAATATTATCCGTGTGTTCATTTTTTTCGCACGTGGAACTTAAGGTTTTAGGTAATCCATTGGTGTAGGTGTAAATGCGGAACGGTTTTGGGTTGTCTAAAAATGGTTTTATTGAAAGACAAGTATTTTGTGTTAGAGGTGTTTAAGGTAAGTAGATTCTTGTCGAGTCATTTTTTTTTTATTTCCTTCATGTCAATTTTAGTATTTTTAAGAACAAGTTTGCGCTTTCAATAAAATTACCGTATCACCTTCGTAACTGATAACATTATATAAGAGAGATGGGATTTTATTTTCAGTGAGTTCATTAGTATAGATGAGAAATAGAATGGGACCCAAGATGCTATCTTGAGTGACTCCGTACTTTATTTTTGCCGTGTCACTGGTGTATTTATTTAATTTCAATATTTGTTTCCAATTTTTAAAGTAACTAACAAACCATTTGACCGGTGGTCTATTGATGCCAATATAATGTTTTTCGTATAACAAGTCATGAGGATAGTCACAAAAACCCAAGCTAGAAATAGAAAAACTCCAATTACTTTAAATCTATCATGAATTTTTTTTAAATGTATTTAGTTAATACCGATATTGCTCGTTATGTGTTAATTTTTGCTCGAAAACCGAATGGGCTGATTGAAAATAATTTATGTTTATCGAGGTAGGATAGTAGTTTTTTTTTCATTGCCTTTTTCAGGAGTTTTAAAAGGGGGTTTAATACTGAAATGGGTCTGTAATAGAAATTAGGGTTGTGTCTCCGGATTTGTGAATTGGTGAAATACTGGCAATTTTCAGTTTATCGGGGACAATCCCTTGGCAGAAACTTTGATTAAATATGTGTAGAAGAGATATAACAATATACAAGTATTCTCACAGATTTATCAGCATTTGGTAAGAGATGTTGTGGAACGCAAAGTGGTTTGAGTGGTATACGAGTATGTTCCATTATTTCTGTTTTTTTAGTTTGTATGTATTCAAAAATAAATTATTGGAGGTTCGGTAGAGCATTATTTTGCTAGTAATTTTATAGCTATGAGATTTTTACTTAGGATTTTTTGAGCTAAATCTATGCGAGAATTAATAAAATGAGAATTTATGTGATTCGCTAGTTTCGTGGGTTCATTATTTGTTAAAAACATTTCCCCATTAATTAGCAATTTTTTTAATTTTAGTACCTTTATTAGGTTTTAAATAAGCGACATCTTTTAAGATTTTCTAAATATTTTTTGGGTCGCCTCTAGTATTTATAATTTCTTTCCGGCAAAATTTATATTTAGAGTGCTTAATTAATTTATGACACAAGTTTCTATATAATAAATAATCATTTTTTAGTTTGCTATCCATCGGATTTTTATTGACTCCCGTGTGCATATTTCGCTTGCGAATGCTCTTTACCAACCCTGTTGTGATTCATGGTTTAATTTTCAATATTTTGTGTAGTATTTTTGCGGGTTTTTACAGTGGTGTATTTATTTGTGAATGTTCCAAAGTTAATAGAAATCCATGTAGAGCTTTGTTCGGATCCATTTTTTTCAGTGTTGCAGTCCAAGATTCGTGACTAATATCTGAACAAAGTGCTTTGAAGTCTATTTTGTGATAAGAGGTGTTTGTGTAATTATCCGTTTTTATTTCATTTTTATTTTTCGATCGCATGCTGAGTGTGGTAGAAAAGTGATCAGTAACCGTTGAATTTTTTTATTTTTTATATATATGAATACCGCACAAGAGTGCCAACTGCTCCAAACGTCTGGAGCCAGTGAGACTATTGCATTCCCAATTGGGGAATGTTGTGAGGCAGAAGGTATTGGGGAGGGGAAGGAGAAGGGGAAGGTAGGGAAATACCTGGCTATTCAGATCTGGTCACCAAACACACGGCTAAAAGCCATTTCAAGCAACGTTTCAATTCTGAATGGTGGTCTTTCACCAGGGCGATACTGAGAGTATCTTCCACTCTGGGAATGAATAGTGGATGACATAGTTTTATTTTTCGTTTTAAGAAAAATATGATCAATGCAGGATATTGACTCTAAAGTGGTTCTTGTCGAAGAATTTATAGCCGACTTGTGAGTTAAAAGACTTTGAAATGTTGGGTTTTCATTTGAGAACGTTTATGTTTATATCACCTTCTAAAATGAGTCATTTGGGTTGAGGTTAGTAGTAGTATGGAAAATTTCATAGCCAAATAAGTTGATGTCGGTGTAAGCATCATCTGTCCAATATTCACTTAAAAGGATTATATCAAAATGCCTATTAAGGTCATGTCCGAGGACTGTGAAGTTGTCAATTTTTTTTCGAATGCTTTCAATATTTTGTGAGATTATATTTAAGGAGTTATTATCGGTGACGGACAATTTAAAATCTGATGTATTGGAAAATATATGTTCTTCGTTAGAGGATGGTATAAAAGCAATACTTAGTGCTGAAGTTATTTGTTAATGGATGAGTTCGCAAGTTTATCTGAGATAATATCAGTACATTTGATTTTTTACCCTACCTACCCGAAGTACAGCTTCCACTGGTTGTTCTCCCAGCCGCAAGCCTACACCCACTAACTCCACACAGTGGGAGAACTTCTCTTGTTCTAATGCTGAAAAATCTACATTCCAGGCTTGAGATTCTTGTTTGTTATATCTTTCTCTTCACGTAAAAAAATTGTCTCCTTTTGTAGGTCCTGCAATTGGTTAAATATTGATAGCAAATCATCATATTGGTTTCACTGCTTCTCTTCAAATTGCTAATTTCGTCCTCGAACAGTTTTTTTCATTTCAATTAATTTTTCATCAAAGTGTTAAGTTAGGCGGTCATACAGAACATCGGATTATGTACCAGTTGGCGCGGACAGTGAGCTTGGTCTGCTTTTGCATTTAGGGTATTTCCATATTGATTTGTTTTTTAAAGCAATTTTGCAAATGGCACACGTAAGTGCGTTATCATTTTTAGAAAAACAGCTTTCACAGTTCATTGACAGTTCTTATTTTCACTCCTGCGCTGAAATAATGTTTTCCGAAATAGTACTTCGGCTCGGAAATACGCTTAGACAATAATATTTTTGCTATGATTTGACTGAGGATTGAGAACCCTTCTCCTCAGGGAGTGGCCGTAATGAGCGAGCAACGCTATCCTCTAGGCCATATCCCAGATGGCTGGAACTGAGATTAAATTGGTATATTACTGATATCAACTTTTTAAGCTTTTAGTGGAATTAATATATTTTAGTATTTTTTATCTCACTTATTCAAAATTTAAAGTTTCTTTCGGATCCACTTCATGATTTAGTAAAGTTTCACTCTTTATTAATTATCAACTCACTGAAATTATTTATTCCCATCCGATTGTTGTTTTGTCGTTTCCCACGCTACAAAGTAAATTAATACGCAGAAGTCGACTTTTTGAAGTAAAAAAATGCTCACAGATTACGCTCGATCGCAATATTGATTACATTCCGTACTTTTTACTGATAGTAAAAATATATTAAGTTTAATTTCTTAGTTTAAAGTTTGTTTCTGTAGGTCGAATGTGACATATGAATTATCCATATGAACTAAATAAGTCATCAAAAATGGCGTGGAATTAAAAAAATATGTGCATATATATATATATGGTAAACATAGACTGGGAAAGCTGTATTAATAATTTATTTAGAAAACAAATGGGAAAATTCTTCTGAATATTACATTTTATCATTCTTTCATTTATGTCCTGTTTCGTCTAGTATAAATGAATTGACCTTAACCAACTTCTTCTCATGTCGACGTAACAACTCACTCGCATCAATATCAAACGTATTACGTAGGCTAGTAACCATTATATATTAGGTATCTAAACTTCTTTCGAAGCATGGCACTATTTAAGTAGACGTCTTTAGAGAGCAAGATAATTTGTTACGTGATATGTCATACATGATACTATTATCATTTAACCCGACCCATGACTATGAGAATTATTTTAAGAATCGGTCTCTACTCAGAGTGATTTTGACACTTATTTCATACAGTGATATTATATTATAATCTAATATACCTCTAATTTCATGGGGTGTTTTTTAAACGTTCGATTTTGACTTACGTTCTCCCACATCTCGCTCTGCAATAAGGTCTATTATGGAGTGATCCGCATTTGCGTAACCAAGTACAATTTCAAATTATTTGAATTTCATCTACTTTTTCATACGTTTCGAACACTAAGGTAGACATTTTCCTGGACCTCCAGCAATAAAGTTTAATTTACGCGGACTACTTTATACCAAATCACATAAATCTGAAGGCCGGCAAACTGCATGAAATCAGGCTCTTTAATTCGATAAGATATTGAAAAAAGTATTTTATTCTCTTGATATGTTTTTACTTAATTATATAACTTATTAAACGTTTTACCAAAATACAGTTTATAATATTACAATACATTAATTCAGGCCCAATACAAAATACATAAATTAAAATTAATGGTTTAAAAAAAAATAAGGTTCCCATCGATAGGCTGTCTAATACATATAAAAAAATAGAACTTATGTACGCGTAAAGAATTTGAACCCATTTTTTTATGCGTAGGTGCTTACGCCTGTCCCTGAACTTTAGAGACAAGCGATAAATTACCTACCAATAATATATTTACTATACAGAAGTACAGGAAAATCATTTTAAAGATATCCTTGCTTATGTTTGTAGTGGTGCACACCGATAGTGGTTCAAAGTTCTTCAAAATAAACATGCCCATAGTCTCCCTTACCCCGCAGAAGTTCTGCGATAAAGTGCACCACTACATAATCAATAATCTCTTTAAAATGATTCTACTGTACCTACAAAAGACAATAAAATATGTATATATATATTTTTATTCAGATAATTGCAACTGATTTATGCGTTGAGAAAACACTTTTCCAAGTCCAGTGGATATTTTTGTAGATTTGGGATTTATTTATTTTATTTATAAATTCATTTACAGGATAAATTTTATTGTTACTTGTATTTGTTTTCAATAAATCAAATTTTTTGTGTAGAGCAGTTTTCTTGCAAAAAAATCATGACTGTTATAAGGTTAAGGGATCATCACAGTGTGACCGTCCGAAAAATCACTGATTTTCGCGATTTTTTTTTATGGTTAGGATAAGCTAATCGGTTTGTTTTTTTTTACAAATCAAGGCAGTGATAAAGAACACAAAATAATTTTTTGTCAGTTGATTTATTTATTTTTTAATATAGTAAAAAAATTATTGAAAAGTCCGCTTGAAAAAAAAGGTCCTGAATGGTGTCCACGATTGCGGCCTTAATCCTAATGTGAAACAAAAATTTCAAAAAGATTATTAATCTGTAGAAAATTCACTATTGGGCTATGGATGCTTTTTTTTTGAAATTTGAAAAAAAATAGCGGCAGCTTGAACAAAACGTATCGAATTAAGCCTTTTTTTTCGATGGTTTTTGGGGAAAAAAGTAAGAAAAAAAAATCTTCCATAACACGATTGATAATGACGTGAAAATTTGTCTGTTAAAATTTGAAATGGATAGCTTGAAAACTCTTCTTTCGAGAGTGGAGACCGTTTTGAAAAACACCATTCCGAGAAAAACGCGTTTAAAGTTTGGAGTGATATATTTTCAGATAAATCATTTACTTACGATCAATCGGCGATGCCAGGTCCATACAATATTCTTTCTGCTTCCTTAAATAATTCATTTTCTGCAGAAATTTCGTTTCGACGAGCTGTCCTAGCTTCTTTGCTGTCCCGAGAGCTTCGGCGTTCAGCAGTCGCGATGCGCTCCTTACATTTTGCAGGTGCACCCCATTGTCTCCAGGATTTTCAATATTGGATCATACCCTTCATTGAACGTACAAGCTGCACAATACGTCACGATTTCCAGTTTGTTTCCCACAGAATATATGGTTAGGAGCAAGTTGCCACACGCAATGATTGAAACTCTCATTGTTGTTTTGAGTGTTTGCGCCCGTACATCTCTCTAACAAATCATCTGTGGTCAAATCTACGTAAATCGGCTTCAAAACCTATCGTTATCGGGCTCTGGTGGATGAGAATATTTTTCCCGAAATCCGTTGGCCTCAGCTTTACTATAATTACCACAGGAAGGCACACACGCGGGTAGGAACAAGACAAAAGAATAACGGTTGAATTGGGAGACGGACGCGCCAGATGTCTCCGTTCCCCTTTTCTAAGGAATGCTGCATTGACCGAAATAATTCGAATTTCGGTTAAAAAATTTAAGAGAATATTTATAACAGTGTATACTATCCGATGATGCAAAAAAAAACGATTTTTCGAAAATTTCACACTGTGATGATCCCTTAAGTTCTTAAGGATGAGGTTCAAATGATTAGGAGTACTCATATTCCATTGGGATTGTCATTGAATTAGGTTTGGGTTGGGTTGAATTTAGAATTACAATTTAGACTTATAAAATATCTCTAATTAACGAAGGATTATATTACGCAACGGGAAAAATGCCTCACTTTTCATAATACTAAACCTTTCAGTACCTACACTATATTACACTTTTTAGCACATTACAGTGCACTTTACTTCTTTACACTACCTATCCAACAACTAATGATTTAAAATTATTAATTAGAAATTAATTTGCAACTATAAAATTATGAATTTTCATTGTGGAAAAATACTCGAATTTAATCATCTCCATTGGGTGCAACGGCCAAAACGCTAATAACATAGAATACCCAACTTTCGGAGTTCGAAGTTCGAAGCCAGTACTTAGGTACTACTGGAACTGGGACGTGAAAATTCAATTGCTGCAATATTTGCTAATAGTTTACTCTATTTTGTTAAGGAGGGTTCTTTCAATTTTATGTGATACCTCACATGAGTCCCTACTGCTCCCAACCGCCTGGAGCAAGTGAGATAATGGCAACCATAATTGGGGTATGTTGTGAGGTTGAAGGTATTGAAGGTAACCTGGCTATTCATATCATGTCACCAACCACAGCTAAAGCCATTTCAAACAATGTTTTGATTCTGAATGGTGGTCTTTCACCATGGTGATTCTGACAGTGTCTACAACTCTGGAACGTGCCGCAAATATGCACCATATTATTTTTAATAAATAAATTATGAAACAACACAATATAATCAATTAAAATTTACTTGTGCACGCCGGGAATTAAATCCGCGATTCCGGATTCATAGCCAAGGATTGTTACAACTCAACCACGGAAACGGACTTGTGAAAAAGCACTGTTCGGAATAGAATCATAGCATGTCTTTATTTATGTAAAATATTGTAGATAGCATAGTGCAATTGGCTACGGAAAAATATCAACTATGGTGAGGTTTTTACACGAAAGAACAGTTATCAAAATTATTCAACGATCCCTGAACCTTCCCACCGAGAGGATAAGTTAAAACATGGGTAACAGAATCAGAGTATTTGTTGTTCGTGTGAGCTTTTCAAGCCAGACGCTGAGTTTAAAGCACTCGTTATTAAATAACCAGAGTGTAGAATCTTCGTGAATGAGTAATAGAGAAAACCTCGGATATGGTAGGAATTCCAACGAAGTTCTTTGAAGACATCGTGATCAAAAACTTATGTTTTCTTTGAGAGTTTGTAGTTACAGTGTACAAATCCGTAAATTCCAGAAAAATTAAAAACCAGCATTTTTTGCTTTTTTCGTAGCGATATATTTAACAATATTGTTTGCATTATCGTAAACATTGCATTTCCTCTGCAAGATTTAAAGCAAACTTTTCACATACCCGTTTTATTGATCCTAGACGGATAAATGGTCTAGACACTGAAACGTGTTGCGGCTGTTAAATGACTAATCTCACAACAAATAATCTTCTTCTTATCTTTGTATATTTGCAAATCTGATTTACTATTCGTTCGTCCGACGTTCATCCCCAACGATATATACGTTGTTTAATATTTTATATTTATAATAGTTCTGATTAAAAAAATAGCTGTTTCAATCGCTTTTTGTATTTCATCGAAATAAAAATAATGTATTACACTCTATGACTTCTTTAGGAAAGCAAAAAAATAAGCTACTACGCTGGTACCATCTGTATAATTGTGTATATAAAATATGTCACAGTAAAAATATTTGATATTTATTAATATTTTGACTCCTTCCTGTGAATTGGGTAAAAGCTTTTAAATTACACCTATATTGTTTTTCCATATTTTGCTTCGAACATTTTATTGGAAAGATAATGTGGTTACTATTACTGAACAGATAATCCCACAAAGTGTGAATTGTTTTGATTTGAAATGAATCTTATACCAGGTTACATAGGATATTTTGACGCCTAGGCCCCAAATAGTCGAATGGAAATGATTAACAGTTCAAAAATGATTTTTAATATATATGCATAAACATATATGTGGATGCATTTATTAATTTTCATTTTCATTTTAATTTTCTCTACCTTACACTTTTCTATCTCCTTTACCTCGCCGTACCGACCAGTTTCACAACATACGTCAATTATTAATAGTGCCATGTAATCTTAGCAGGGAGTAGTATAATATTACACGTCCACAATATAATACTATCGGTTTACCTCCTCAGTTATAAGTACACTCAACATTGATAAAAACAAAAACTTCCAAGGGAGCTAAAAGTATGTGCTTGCCTTTAAAATCCGATTTAGTTAAGGCTACTATTTTCAAGATCTTGCGAGACTTCAACAACCTTTAATTTTGCTTTGTGCTTCAGCACTCTCCTGTCTGGCATCGTTCTACGAGACAGACGGGACAGTCGAGTCCTATTTTAGTTTCGGAAACACGTGAACGAGCCTAGATCAGAGATAATAAAAATAGATGTGCTTTTCCGGAGTACGGGTCATGTAAAAGTACTTTATATACCAATTTTATAATAATTGTATGATCGTCTGTTAAAATGTTACTTTGGTAGGAAATCGTTCATTTATAATCGATATCTCCGATAATAGTTCCAAATATAAAGTGAACAAAACTTTATGATAGATAGTTTTATTGCATTTGCTAGCCTTGGGTGTTATTCATGAATGGATTGAGAGATAGTCCCATAACATAACATCATTTACCAGAAACCGACGAGAAACTACAACTTCTGTATCTGTGATATCTGAAGTCGTAAAAGTTTTTGAAGGGCGAGCTTTGATAACACAGAATTTGCATAGATATGTTCACAAGGACGTCAAGGTAACACAAAAATTTTTAGCTGGCGTCCTAAATTCTATTACGAGCTAAAGCTATTTGAAAAAAAAAAGTACTGCCAAAAAATAAGATAGGATGCCATTTTATTTTATTTATTTATTAAGATCAAGAAAGCGACGCTTTGATGGTTTGGGAATGTAAAGCGAATGAACGAAGAAAGGAGTCTAAGAAAAATATATGACGCGAATGTGAATGGAAGAAGAAGCTGTCGACGCCCGAGGAAGACATGGCACGATCAAGTGAAGTAAATACTCGAGTCGGGCCATGTCAGAAGTCGGAATAATAGAAGAGAATGTGAGATCAAGTTGTTTGGTGGTCCGTCCTCTCTGCGTTCCCCTGCGGTGAAACGGCGTGATTATTTGTTTTTGTGTTTAATTCGTAGAACTCCATTTATTATTTTTTTAATTTAATGTAAATCAAATTTAGAGTTATTAAGTTCTGCAAGTATTTTTAGTTGTTTATCATTGTGACAGCTGTTTCGGCGTCAAAGGCCATTTTCAAAGTTCTAAAATGGCCTTAAACGCCGAAACAAAGAAAATGAAAATTTCTTAAAAATAAAAGAAATAAATTTAAAAACATAATGGTTAAAAATAAAACAGAATAATTTAAATTAATTTAACAACTATTTTTATAAACCATAATTATTAGCCTGAAACACTCATTCAAATTGAAAAAACCTTCCGAGAAAAGATAAATGTCGCCGATAAGCCGACGTAGCTCAACGGTAGAGCATCTGACCGGCAATCAGAAGGGTGCAGGTTCGAGTCCTGTCCGCGACATTTATCTTTCCTCGGAAGGTTTTTTCAATTTGGATGAGTGTTTCAGGCTAATAATTTTATAAAAATAATTGTTACCCTTTGCGCTATGCACAAAAATCTTGTCTTAAAAACTTTAGTTTATCAATTAATAAATTAATTTAATTTAAGGGATCGTCTTTCAGTGTGGTAGCCGTATCATCTGCATCCATCGCTCATTGAGAGGAGAGCTGAGCCACTCGGATGCAGCCACGACAATTGCGTTGGTTGGTAATATTTTTACAGCGTCTTTGAGGTAATTTTTCATGAAAATGGCGCTATAGAAATCATCAATTTATTATTATTATTATTATTATTATAGAATCGCCTTGATTGAGCATTCCGGCGCGTAATGGCTCTTCTTTGTCGTTCAATATCTTCCATTCGTTTCCATGTCTTCTGTAAGGATATGTCCCAGATATTTGATCTGCGAGGCCACATAAGCAGTATAATTCATGTCTAAATATTTTGACAGATGTCATTGAAAATTATCAATAAAACCCGTTAACCAATATTTAACAATCTATTTAAGAGAAGGCCTTACAGTTCACATTGACCTCGATATTTTAGTTTTCCTTCTGGAATTTTTTCTCATCCAGTTTACGTAATAAGCTTCAAGGCCCTGATCCTCAAGATCAATTTATTATAAAACAAGCCCATTTCGTCTGAGGGATGTATATAAGCCTCCACCGTCCGAATGACTTTGCATTGGGCCAGTCAGAAGGGTAAGAAATATCTCAATACTTGATCGGAACGACCCCGGGAATAAGAAGGCTGATGTCCGCCTGGGGACCGTCATATTATATTCACAGTCCGGAATATTTTATTCGACCTTCAGCCACAAGACCGGTCCACTTTTAACAGCTTTCAACCCTTTTCCTTTCACTGCTAATGACTTGGCACGAGCGGCGAGTTGTGTTTGCCCGCTTTGTACTGGTGGCCAGACAACACTTTCACTTCCTGCCTACATTAAACTTATAATTAATTTTCTTTCAGCGACGCCAGCAGAACGAGATGATTTTTGCTTGGACATTGTATTATTATGCAAAAGGGTAGTTTAAATTAAGCCGCGTGAACTGTTTTCTCACCTTTATCAAATTATGGTTTAAAACAATATTTAAATCTGTAATAAAACATGGTAAATGGTTAAAAACGTGTGGGTGATTTTTCATGATTAAAACGACTGCGGAGTTTCTCTGTGGCAGGATTCCGAAGTCGGGTATATGTGTATAATAAAAATACGTCCGAAAAAGGCTTAATAATAAGACATCTCTAATTGATTAGTGTGCAGAAAAAAATAATAATACATTATTCAAAAGGGAAGTCCTCTCCTTTCCACTTTTTTTTAAGCCTCCTAACAGTCATACTGCCAGATGCAGAGTAGTTCCACTTTTGTTGGCAGTTGAAACATTTGTGCGGTATCACATAAGAAATCAATTAAACACTTTTATTGACACGTTAATTATAGGTAATATATTTTTCATATAATTGGCAAAGTAAACTAAACAAATCAATTTTATATGAATATTTCATAAGCACAAAAATGTTTATATATTTCGATCCTCATACAGTAAACTAAAACTTAATTATAATTTCTTCAAACGATTGATATTCAATTATTTTTATAAACAATAATTATGAGCCTGAAACACTCATCCAAATTGAAAAAACCTTCCGAGAAAAGATAAATGTCGCCGACAGGACTCGAACCTGCACCCTTCTGATTGCCGGTCAGATGCTCTACCGTTGAGCCACGTCGGCTTATCGTAAACCCGCCAAGTTAATCAATATATACTAGTGTTTCATTCAATAATTACTGTTTTTATTATATTTCATTCCGAGCATACCTAAGAGAAAGTCGGTAGGATAAAGAGAGCCACGGGTAGTAGCCATACTCCCTCAGATAAATAAATCTCTAAAAATTGTTCTGAACTCTCTTCAACATGAGGGAATACTTCACCTGATGTGGGCTCCGAACCACCGACCCACTCTCAAGCCTACTCCTACTAATGAGTTCTATAGTTCTTCTGACCGGCAATCAGAAGGGTGCAGGTTCGAGTCCTGTCGGCGACATTTATCTTTTCTCGGAAGGTTTTTTCAATTTGGATGAGTGTTTCAGGCTAATAATTATTGTTCATAAAAATAATTGTTAAGCTTTGCGCTATGCACAAAAATCTTGTCTTAAAAACTTTAGTTTATCAATTAATATTGATTGATATTCAGTTTGTGGGGTCATTATTAATTAATTAAAAAATATGCTTTGTTTACACCACTTCATAAATACAAATAAACATCTACATGTTCATCAGGAATATATGAATACTAAAAAATAATTTCAAATATAGATAAAAATTAGAACACAATAATTTAAGAAGAGATGAATTATATTATATTATTAATCGAAAATGCTAATAAAAAGTAATTATAAAACATTTAATAACAAATTTATATTCGAAATTAAAAAATAAATTATTATCATCATTAATATTGATGAAGACAGCATTACTGTCGAAATATGTAGATGTTTATGTATATTATAAAGCGTCGTAAACAAAGCATATTTTTTAATTAATTGATTAAAATTTAATTATATTTTAAAAAAATATATATATATTTCAAGTTTAAATTTCTCCAAGCAGGAGCGTGTTAGGGGTCGCCCAAAAAATGGATTCATTTTAGTAACCACTCCAAGGCTGATTGCCAGCTTTCGCAGGGAACAAATCTTTCTGCAGACGATTCTATTTGTGCGAGCAATCATTGAAAGGAAGTATGTATTTACGTTCAGGGGTCATAAAGATAGAACATACTCCAACACTTTCACTCGCATGAACATAAAAAGTAGGCACGTATTCGTTGTTTCTTTGTCGTCTAAGAAATATTGATACGGTGGTGTAGATTTTATAGTTCCTTCTCGTAATTTGGAGAGATCAGATTTTCAGATATTTTCATTGTGTCAGAAAGCCAGTATCTATTTTCATCAGCAGGTGAATCTGCTGTTAAAATATTTTTTTCGTATTATGCACTTAGGACTTCATCATTTTTTTAAATATATTTTGGTGATCTATAGTGATCAATGGAAAAACTATACAATATGGCCGCTGTGGTTAATAGCTGAGAACAAACTGATTCGCTGGTCACTGGCGCTGACGCTGATCGATTTGATGGCTATCCAATATGATAGAGGAAAACAATTCAACTTTAACTATTTATGCAACCGGTTTTGAACGAGTTTTAGCAGGTGTCAACTACCTTTTTTCCAAAAAATTTTCCTTGTATAAACTGAACATTTGAAAGAAATTGAATCAATATATAATCAGTCAGTCTTGTTTATTAAAAATGATAAGATATGAAAAGCTACATGGATGATGACGACGATGTCGATTTAAATTTTCGTAAAAACCCTCGACCATTAAGGATATTGTGAAAAATTTCAATAAATTATATTTCATATTAATTGTCCAGGCGGAAAATCATAAGAGGGAAACGAAAATCTCGTTAGTAGGATGTTCTCAGGTAAATTAGTACAACGTACTCTTGTATTAGTTTTCTTTGGCGACCAAGTTCTACGAACCGAGCTCATGTTTTCGATATCAAAGATACTTACTTGACAATAATTGGGTAAATGGTATAACGCTCTTATAAGCTGAGTTCGTACGAATCATTGTACTTTACTTATTAGAAAATGTCTACTATACCCACGATCGGAGAATATTCGAATCTGTCTGAATTTAACAATAAAAAGGGAAGTTAAAAATTCGTGTCTGGCCAAGAAATAAACAACTTTTATTATTTTCAAAATTAAAAAACCTTCCACTCTAGTCGCAGTTTTGCACAATGAAATAGTTTCAGATTTTCTATTCAATAAGTTAAACACTTTTCATAAATTACACACTTCAAATATCTTGAGATAAGTCGTTAAATAATTGACAAATAATTACCATTCCTTTCAGTCAATTAATTTAATCATCGCTGTCAAGGCGGAATTTGAAGGTGTTGTAAAGACTCTTAATCGAATCAGTTATGGGTTTTTGTTCGATTTACCCATTTAGCTAACCTAACGCAAAATTAGTGTAAAATGAATATGAAGTTACATAATTATTGTTTCGTCTCAGTCAAAATATGTTTCACTTTACTTGTTCTACTTCGGCCTGTTTAACATACACACATAATAAATATATTCAGTTGATTAATTTCTTGTTCCTAGTTACATAATCTTAATGATCATAATCTCTGGAAACGAGTGCCTAACTAAATGTCACAGAACTTCTAAATGTCAGAACTGAAAAGCCTTTGAAGTGAAGCATCACCTTTCATACTCAAAATTGCCGTAGGATTTCCATTTTGCTTCTCGCTACTTAGTCATAATTATTGAAATAATGAAATGAAGATTCATGAGAAGTTGTCAAGGTACTTCAGTTAACATACGAATAATTTGTAGGAAAATCGTGCTCATTAATACATTAAATAATCTTTTAAACAGGTGGTTAATACAAAAATTGTAGTCTGAAATTTAGTAGACAAAAATGTAAATCACAAATTATTTCTCAATAGTTAAAATGAATTAATTTCAGAACAATGGTAAATCCTAGAGATACGTTTTTGAATTATATTTACATATTTATTGAATTCTATAAAAACCCAGTTTCTTATCTGTACATGCAGAGAGGGTACTTAATATGTTTTTGAGAGATATAAACTGTAAAAAAATTACCCCTATCATCAATATAATCCCCCCTGGAGTGTTTAAAATGTTTGGTAATTTCAATTCAAAATTCTTGGTCCTTATAATAATAACAATAATAATCAGATGATTTGTATAGGGCCGTTTTTGTGAAAAATCACCTCAAGGGCGCTATAGTATATCCGTAATAGTTTAACTCGTTCTTGTGGTCAACAGCTCGGCTGTAGAATGATTTGATGGCCTCCGTGTTTCCTCCCTCATAAAATGTGTCTCTTCAAGACCCAGGGATACTTCTTCCTTTCCTCTAAAAGACCCTCCACACATCATCCCCTAAAATGATATAGGTCTTAAGGGAAATTATTCCCCTCGCGGCCTCCTGTGTGGAGCAACTGTAATAAAATATTATATAAATTGAAAATACACTTTGTATATACCACTTTACTTAAAATATATAAATATTTCACATGTTTCGATAGCAATGCTATCATCTTCAGGAATAAATGAATACTAAAAAATAATTTCAAGTATAGAAAAATGATAAAAAATTTAAAACAATAATTTAAAAATATACATAATATGAGCATAAACAAAAATGAATTAAATTAGGTAAGTAACAGATCAAAAATGTTAATGACAAAATAATTATAAAACATTGAATAATACATTTAAATTAGAAATATAAATAAAAATTATCATTATTAATATTAATATGAAAATAAATTTAAGAGATAGCTATTTCTAAAAAATATTTGATTATTTATTAAATTTACTTCGCTATTAACACTTTTTCTTATTTCTAAAATTTCAAATTTATCTAATTGTAAACCAGTTGTATGACTCGCGGATGGTTCGAAAACTCAGCTATCATGGAAAGCATTCATTTCTATGTTCCCGATGGTTATCTCCGTTACCGACAGCATAGACTGTTTTATCTCCCGGCCTGCAGGACCAACTTGCCAATGGTCATGCCGGTGGGGAGGGCAATCTTGCTGTTAAGTAGAATCACTTCGGATATCGATATATTTAGCATCAATGAAGCTATATTTAAACATTAAGCTTTGTTGCTACTTGTATATTTTCCTGAGACTATGTATGTCTACCTTTTTAATTTTTATTATTTTTTATAAGTAATTATTTTGGATTTTCTACATGCCGTATTATCTTTAAAAATGCCTTAAAATGTAAATTTTGTAATTTTTTAAAAGGAATGAAGAATTGAATTATATCAATTGGGGACTGATCAAACCATCGTATAAGACTATTCGGAATAAAAATTCCAAACATTATTATTTGATAAAGTCTTACCTATTTGACTAAAAATTAAGAAAGTGTGATTTATTTAAATTTATATTAACATAACAAAATATTAAATATTAAACACTACGCATCGGTAATATATGAATCATTTTCTAATTGAGTATGACACCGTAATAGAATTCCATAGGTCACAAATACGAGTTGGTATCATAGTGGGAACAATCTAAGTCGTGGAAGAGGTGGGATGATTGTGAGGAATAAGATTGGAGCCTGAGGCCTCGAGACGAATGGTTTTGGAGGGTAACTGGTTGAAAATATTCAGGTATCCAAGATTCCAAATCAACTTGAAATGTAGCGTTGTTGTGATGATTAATATTTAAAGTAAGGATTTATTTCAAGTACCTAATAATTGTTCATTCAATTGTTGAAGAAATACCTAGTTTCAAAATCTCAACTTATCTTCGAGTCTTTCTTATAATTTACTGAAATTATGCATATTTTCAAAACATAATCTCTTCAATTAAAAAAAAAATGGGTGAAATCATTTTCAATTAAGGATATTAGGTCTACAGAACTCGAATGTGAGAATCAGTGGAAAGGTATGTAACTGTATCGCTGCCCCGGAAACCATTAATAGGATAACCAACACTTCTGCAATAAAATACTTCACCACTCTCAAGTGGGTCGCAACATTTTCATGTTTAGCAGGGGTGTCCGGGTTCATGGAGTGAGGTTTGTCCAGGTCTTTGCGGCGGATGCGTTTTTTCCACCAACTACGTGGTGGGCAGGATCGGGAAAGGCTCTTGACCTTTCCAGCCGGACTATCTCGACCCATCGCATTGCACCGCAGTAGGAGGAATGGATTAATACTTTCGTCAGTCCTGGATACGCTGACTCCCAGATTACTATGCACTTCTCATAACCTCTCCTTACCTTCTATCCTTTTCATTAAACAGACCCTTCATTCAGGGTCCCCAAAGATAAGGGTAAAGTTAATGTAAAACAGAAAATAATGTTTACTTTCTATCCAGACTCCTTGTATTGAAAACTGAAACGGTTGATATAAATTGCCGTTATTCAGGAAACAGATCGCGACTTCAAAATCTGCCAAGTTGTTAAAGTGATAAAAGTGAAATATTGATTTCATCTTCAGTCTGCCTTAACCATATTTTACAACAAAAAATACCCTTCTGCGTGAACAGGTGTTAAATTTACATTTTGTATCCCTTAGGAAAACAGATTTATATTCCCTAACAGAGTAAGTACTCATAATGATTTGATGTTCCTCTCCAAGAGACAAATTCAGTGTAATATAACATCATCTGTTATATTAATATCTTTCATTAAACGAATTCCCCGAGAGCTCAGTCTCTGACATTTCAGTTGTATGAGCTTTCGACCCGTCTAATGATATTGAGTTCGTTAATAATCTACGAAGATAATGTCTATTCTGGCAGCCCGGGGAGTAATAACATTCTTCGTCAGGAAAAAGTAATAAATTTTCCAAAAATACTTTAGCCAAAAAACAACATTTGTTTTCATAAAAATATGCATACCTAGAAGGCTTTAACGAAATGGAATCTATCGTGGTTAAGAGTGCATGGGAAGAGAACCGTCGGCGACGGATTATTTATTAATTAGAAATAATGATTACGGAATACGATAAACATAATGTTTTTAAAGAAAAAAACATATTCTAAAATTTACATTAGCAATTATCAAAATCCAAACAGAAATATAACGTTTTTCTAAGGTTGAATATAAAAATGTTGAATATCTTCAAAAAATACTATGAAGGTTTTTTTCTTTAAAATGCCGAGAAGAAATTAAAAAAGAATGGGGTATTTTATTAAACACTCACTTTAATGTTTTTTTAAATGCGAATTACGAAACTTTAGTGAAGTTTGTTTAAAAAAAAAACGGGCCGGGATTTCTGTTCACCTCTGAACAATTTTCATATTTTTAATATGTTGTTAAACATACGTAGGACGGTCAAAATAAGTCATATTTCTGATTTGATTTTCTTAAATGCTGAGCCAATGTAAATAAACAAAAGGTTTTAAATTAATTTTCTTTTTCCTTCAATAAAATTAAATTTATTTTATGGTGTCATTATTAATACAATTAATAGAAATAATGATATAATATCACACATATGAAACTTATTTCCACTTTTATTTAAAATAAAATAAATAAAAGTGGAAATAAGTTTCATATGTGTGTTATTATATCATTATAATGGAATTCCACCATGTGTTATCAGTTTCAAAAATAGAAATATTAATAGAAATACTTTGCGTACACCACTGTTTAACATATAAATAAATATTAACATGTTTCGGATGCGAAGCTTCCCTCATCAGGATACACAGTATATCAAAATATAATGACAATAATATTTGTCTTTACTTGTCATTAATTTTTTAGTATACTGTGCATTCGAATGAAGGAAGCTTCGCTTCCGAAACGCGTTAATATTTACATGTTTAAGAGTGGTATACACAAAGCATTTATATTAATTTTATTTTTCTCTTTTAAATATTATGTTTATCGTACTATGTAATAATATTATCACTATTTTGAATTAATAAATAATCCCTCTCTGATGTCACTCTCCCCATATTTATATATTTTAATCAAATAGTGAATCTATATTGACTTCTCCAGCTGGACTGCAATGCATTACACCGCAGCGGGAGGGATGGATTAATACGTTTGTCGGTTCTGAACACACTGACCGCCAGATTTTTACCTACCCGACCTACCTTTTTCTTTCTGAGAACTTCCTTTCCTTCCATTACTTTCCTTAAAATGACCCTCTACACAAAATCTCCGAAGATGACAGACCCCGAGGGAAACTCTTTTCCTCAGACTCTCTTGCATGGAGTTCATACATTTTTAAAATTTTATTATTATGAATAAATAAGTTTAGTTATATATATATATATATATATAGAGGATTTATCTTACGACGATGTGTTATATTTGTGATTAAAAGAATAAATAATAAACAGCAAATTTATTTTTACGATATCTTTAGACCCACAGAACAAAATAATACTTATTTTCTAAATATCTTAAAAACAAAGATAACGTACGTTTTCAAACATCATTCTTTACAAACTTGACCATAAAATTTCAGACCGCACCCCCTTGACGACGCATCGACGCTCGGCGTCTCAAGTATGCAGTGAGCACTCCACCTACTATACAGCGTACTGTACAAATTATGCACTACATTCTAGGCAACGCACAGAGGTCCGAATCACATCTCCGGTCAAAATTGTTTGTTTGAACAAAACAAACAATTTTTTTTTATCGCATCGATAAAAAAAACGACGATTTTCAACAAGAACGTTGATTATTATTAGTACCGGTACAACACTTTTTCCATTGGATTCCTTTTCCCGAAATATTTTCTAATATTTTCTTTTCGAATTAATATCCTACAAAATTATTTTGTATGCCAAAGAATTTTTTGATTTGTTATTAATCCAGGTCTCAAAAACAAAGAAAATCGTCCTGAAAAGGGGGATTTGGCCCAGAAAACAAATGAATATATCACAAATTGCACTTACATCGTCGACTTTATGGATGAATAAAATATCAACATGACGTACTAATTACTTTCATAAAATTAGAAGTATATTTAAAATACTAACTTATATTTTCTTCCCATTGAAATAATGTACCTTTTAATAGAATCAGTAATTAAATATAAAAAAAAAGTAAAATGTAAACACGCTTTTAAGAAAAACACCTTGACATCCAAACATGACTAACATCAATAGAAAAACATCACACTGTTATTTCCGAGGCAAAAGTGTGATAAACAGCCGCGCCGCAGAAACTTACATAAATTAAGTTGATTAAGTACAGTGCACACTAATATTCTCGGTACTTAGTTTTTTTCAAATAAACATATTCGTGATGTGGCGGTTACCAATCTCAAGGCAAATTCACTTATATCGACCACTGGTAGCACTAACCCAGCGCGCCTGTAGCTTGTTCGCTATTTTAGTGGATCATTGTAATGGACCTGCCATTACATTCATTTGCAGACGCTGCACCACTCAAGTTTACAGATCTCCTTCAGTTTCCTAGAAATTGTTCTACTTTCGATAATTGTTAACATCCCCGTTGTTAAAAGGAGTAGTCAAAATCTCCGCGTAATATTTTTAATACAGACCTTATGGTTTTGGTATTTTTCAGTAATCCTACAAAATACGTAAACATTCTACCGTTTAAAAAAAAAATCTTAAATACTGGATTATTACAGTTTTTGTCGTTAATTTATAATCATCTTTACTTCCCACAAATAATATTTCTAGCGCGCTGGAACCATACTCACAGCTACACGTTTCCACCATTCATATTGCGGTGTTGGCGGTCGCGCTATTACCCAAACTGCATGAGGGGGGAAGGTAATCGGCCGCCGGACCGCGAATAGGTAGCAAATGTTCTTTTCTGCGATAATTCAGTTGATCCCCGAAGGCTTCGTTTGTTTTTTCAATTTCAATACAATTCAATTCTTTAATCCTTTTAAAAATTTTAGAAAATTTACATTTAAGGCATTTTTAAAGATAATACAGGATGTACAACATCAAAAATAATTACATATAAAAAATAATGAAAATTAAAAAAAAAAAAGGTATATATATATAATCTCATTAAATTTCATATAAGACATACTGGTATTATACAAGTAGCAACAAATCTTTATGTTTAAATGCAGCTTCATTAATGATAAATATGTCGGTATCCGAAGTGATTCTATTTAACAGCAAGATTGTCTTCAAAATGAATATAGAGTTTTTTTACTAATCAAATTAACTATATCGTGATATTTTTTTAAAGAATCATTAAATGTCCAAGCCATAAGAAGAATTTGCCATAAAATGTATGAATAAATGTAAAAAAAAAAAACAGTTTTATAATGATAAAATGCGCGGAATAACTGAGCCACCCCTCATTGTAACGCAAGTTTTGTTTTGCATCTCAGCGTGCCAAAGGTAAAAATGCATAGTTTCCTTAAGAAATCTATTATTACCTTATTTTTGACCAACTAATATATGCTATCCGGACGATTGTGCAACTGGAGACCGAGAGGTGTGTTTATAGCAAGGAATAATGATTTTAGTCCCCGTAATGGTCGTTATATACGCCAGGGTAGACGGAACATTTAGCGTGTTACGGGCGTTCTCCCTTCTACCGTTTTGCGTCGCCTTTAGACAACACAGATATTGAATTATTTAACGGATGGCTATTCAAACGGTAGAGCTGAATGTTACGGCGAGATAAACGCGTACGCTACTTAAAGATATGATGCACGAATTGTTTGAAAGCAGATGGGTCCATTAATAACATTTATAAAATAACACATCTTGGATAAAACATGCCATATGAATGAAAATCTATATTTTTTATTGAGATTCTTCGAAAGAGTTTTTTTCCAGTTTCGAAAATTGTTATGAGGTTTATAGAAGCGGGGAAGGGAAAGAAAAAATCTTTAAAAAATGCAATATTGAGGCAATGGATTGTTGAACTTTTCGACATATTATTCCAAATTTCTCCGCCCTGCATCAAAATGATGTCGAACAAGATTGCTAACTGTCCGAAGCCAGGGAAGTTATGTCATATCCAATTAAACAAGGGTTTTAGGGTTAAAATAATTGGGAAGGGAAGAAAATGGGAACGGGTTTTCTATACAATAAATTCGCCATTCCCTCCCAACGATCTGGTAGGTATTGTTAGCTGCATTTTTGAATATTTCCACCGCAGA
Source organism: Halesus radiatus (assembly GCA_022606495.2). Classification (NCBI taxonomy): domain Eukaryota; kingdom Metazoa; phylum Arthropoda; class Insecta; order Trichoptera; family Limnephilidae; genus Halesus; species Halesus radiatus. The sequence continues at coordinate 76,153 of JAHDVE020003744.1, read as the reverse complement.
CATTTGATTCGCTATTCACGAGGATGCTGCTCTCTCTTCCGTCGGCCAAGGGGAGAACTACCCAACACCCAAAGGCTACCAAACCACCGCCGGAGGCGCTTCTCCGGTCTCGGTCGGCAATGAAGGGAACTGGAACTACAAGACACCCGCTTACCTTTGTATTATCTGTTTCTTTCTGTTCCATATTTCGTTGATATTTCTCATCGTTTTCTTCTCTCAATGATTAATTATTTAAAAATGAGGTTTATAAGCTTCAAGAAGTTTTTCCAATAAATCGAATATTTTTCTTTCTCTGAAATATTGGTATATGTGTTTATATTTGGGTACACCTTACCTATCACAGGGTTTAGTTACATACAAGGAGAAAAAAATGGTTTTACCACACAGAAGCTCGAATTTTTCAGAGTCAGTGTAACTATGGCATCCCCATCTATGGAATTTTTGTAGGCTAAATAAAGGGAGGGAAACGAAGGAAAAGAGAGTGGGGAGTTTTTTTACTTTTAATATCCGGTTACTAAATATGGCTGAAGCTATTAAGATCGATGAATTAATTTTGAATTAAAAACTATAAATTAATTGCAATAGGCCCCTGATATGCAAAATACGTTTAAATAATTGTGCAAGAAAACTTCATTGAGAAATGAGTGAATTTTCTGATTCGGATATCTTTTCGAAATAATTTCTAACATTTCTCCGCCGGAAGAAAGCGTGACTTGTTCTGACTAGCCCAATTTACGTTGTCTCCATTAACTCAATCGACGGAATCCTCAAGTTTGAGCAACTTCATCGAGCGTTTCCTGAGAAGTTTAATTTAATACATTACCACACTCTTCATAAGACGTGTGAGCCAAGTAACCCAGGCTCACTACCAGAAGGAGCATAGTCTACGCCAGGTATGGATAACATTTTGAGATCGCGCGAAATGGTTGACAATAAGAGGTTAACAAGTTCACAAGCCCATAAACTACATTATTTCGTAGCCTACCAAACCGCGAAATCTTAATGAAAATACATTTTATGACGCCGGAAGTAAAAAAAGCACAGTGAAACAATTTGCCTGGTATATTAATTTCGGACTAATGTGCTATTATAAATCAGTATGTGACAACATTTCAGATAGCTTACTTAGAAATATACCCAATAAACTTATTCTGAAATCATTGTCACATGTTCCAGAAAGGATTTTGCGAAATTTATTGGTTTAATGCTCGATTTTGATTAAATCGAGATATGCACATGTATTTAATGACGTATCTTAAGAAACACCTTTAAAAAATATATATATATATTGAAAAAAAGTATTTTAGGTTAAATATGATTTATCCGGCGGATTGAATAAAATTCTCTCGCATGCCATGGGTTTTCTCTCCCTAATTACCCGTGACTTGAAACATCCTCATTACCCCGCAAACGAGCAAGTAACTAATTAGATGTTAATTAAAAGTATTTTTTTAATTTCATTTATGAGCAAGTTACTGTTTATTTATTGAGTTTATGGATTAAGTTTGTATCAAGTTCAGAAGTGATTGAACTGATAAGCGAACAAACCTTTATTTTATTAAATCCATGGTTTTTGTGTATTCACAAAATCTACATCAGTGACCTCCTGACTGCAGATATCATTAAGTCGCGTCGTTCTGCAGCGTATACATACCGCGTTCATATTATGTTCATATGGCTCTTGTGTTGTAGTGGGGAAAATTTGTAATGACTTGAAAATTTCGAATATTATGCTCTTTTTCTGGTAGATACCATTTCAACATTTTTTGGAGGAAATATATACCTTGTGTAATACGTACAATGCACATTAGACAGCCGCGCCACAGCGATGTGTCGGCCCGCTGCCTCATCAGTGTAACTTACTGAATATTGTTATTAGAAAATGGTACCTGTAGGTAATATGTAAATAAGTTATTAACAATATATTATTCCCTTGCGCAATCCATTTTACAATATGGTATATTCGGTTGGGGGGGAACCTTTAAAACTAACCTCTTACCCGTTGAAAAGATACGGAGATTGATTTTGAAAGTCATCCTACGAAAACCATCGATATTTCCAACTACATACACAGTTGTTTAAATCTTTTAGAGTCCTTAGTTTAAATAAAATCTTCAAAAAGAACACATTGTTACAAATTCACAAAGACCATTTCAATTCAAAAACTTCTACAAAAATAAGTAACCGACCAAGATCACGTGGCAACTTAGAAATCACTAAATTTAAAACTAGTGCTTTTCAACTCCATTACGCCTATCAAGGTATAAATTTTTTTAATGCCCTCCCGTATAAAATCAAAATGGAAAAACACTATAATCCTTTCAAATCACAAATCAAAAAATTATTAGATAAGTCCAACAGTAATTACAAGTTTTAATTTCTTCATAATTTTTATAAAACTCTTAATTGTAAATAATGTATGTAAATTTAATAAATAAGGCAACATATCCTCTAGAAATATTCGATCAGGTCTTTCGAAATATGAATGTACTATCTTTTAAATCTTGTATGCGCCTTATTGTTGTATTTCTAGTATCACGTACTTTTAGTCTTTCACTAACATATTCATGATGTACTTTTATTTATTCACTACTGTCGCTAGATGGCAGTGCTCCGCAACTCAAACACGAGTAATCTTTCTGTATTGAATTGGGCATTTTTTTGTAAAATAAATTTATATATTTTTTGTAATTAGCTATTAAATCTGTACTATTAAATATTCTATATGTAATTCTTATATTAATAAAAAAAATAAAGTTTATATTTTTTCGTGCATTTTGTATTGTATTTAAATAATTTAGTTTTTTTGCATAAACCACTCTTTAAAAAATAAATATTATCAAAATATTTGTGATCACTTTGTGGTGTCATTATTAATAAATAGATAATTACTATATCATTAATAACGAATATGTTTCTATTTTGTAATTTTTCTAAACTTGTCGTTATTTTTAGTATACTGTTTATCGTGACGTGGAAATCTAATAAATGCGTAAACAGAGTTATTGTAATTAATTTTTAAACATGTTTCGAAACCAATAGTTCTCTTGTATAATAATGGTTTATACAAAATAACTTTTAATCGCGTAATTGAAAAGGATGCCACAAAGTGATTTTACCTTAACTTAAGAAGTTATATATTACTATTTTCATAGAAAGCAATTACTGTGTGGTTGGCATATTTATTAAATAAAATCACTTTGTTTCAAACCACCAATTTATTTTTAAAAATGTCATCAAATTGGTTCACTTATCTAAACTTCATCAGGGTAAATCTAAAAACTTAACAAAAATACATAGAGTGCTGTTGGCAAAAACCAAATTCTCTCTTGGAGAGGCATCGATAATTAAAAAAAAAAATATTCTTGACCATTAATGTAAAATAATATGAGTGCTCTAGACGCATTATTCGAGGGACGTTTATCTTAATTAATTTTTTTTTCATAATACTAACATGTTTTATAAATATTGTTTATGTCTCCACAAAATAAATACCATTTTGCCATTGATATCAATTTTATAGTTTTGATAAACTCTTAAAAAAGTTTTCTAAACATTTTTTAGACACCCGGCAAATTCATATTCATCTTTTATTTTTAGATATTGATTTATAGTTGTTTATTTTAAGAATAAAAGTTGTTTGAAAGAGATATCTGTTTTGTGTCCATCACAGAAGAAAAAAAAATTATCCGTATTTCTAATTCTCACAAAACGATCACATGAAAAACAAATACACGGGAGATACGTGTACATAATTTTTTGACCCACATATTTCAAGGATGTTTGTACGATTTTTCCCGACGCGGGCACTCAAATCACCTCAATGCGAGTGGTGTTATGATATATTTTTTTCTCTGACGTGGAGGAGCCATCAATCCGTATGTGGGCTAACGGAAAAGTCCCCATATCTGTCTACCCACATTACAGGATATTTTTTCGGGTGGAAAATTCACGAATTTTTTACACTTATTTTCGTAAAAAGAACAGAGAGTGTTTCAGGTATCACAATTGAAAATATACAGACCTGCAAAAAAATCGGCTTGTGAATTATAAGGCCCAAGGGCTTCGGACAGGAAATTTCTGAATTACGTGAATTTTACGGTTTTAATTTTATTCGTCTCTTTCCGTTTGAAATAGGCAGGACACATTCAAACAAATATATTCGTTTTTCTTGTTTTTGATTCATGTTTTTGACAGGAATTGACGTCAACGAGGATTTTTTATGCGATGTATAGGAATAGAGATAAGTCCCAGTATTATTTAAATTTTCGTTAAAAGCAAAATATTTTCCATGTCTCGAGATATTATATAGGATCCCAATTCATAGGAATGTGGGTAGAATGTATTTGCGTTGGTAAATGCTTAAATAATGTCTTAGAAAATTCTAACATAATATGTACGTTGTAGTAATTATTAACGAGAACACCAATTATCTCAAGCGACAGCACACATTATGTAGTAAGAAAATGTAAAATATTTTATGGCTTCGTGAAAATAGGCGGGTTAAACAGCGTTTCAAGTCTTTTCACTAGTATCGTTGGACAGAATATTAAATATTCTCAATCTGTATGTGACATTAAAATAGCCTTGATGGATAAAGTAACCAAAATATAATTTTAGAAAAAAATCTGTATGTCTACATTTAAAGGGGGCATAAAACTCATGTTCAATTTGAAACGGTTAGTAAAGGCAAATATTGAAGTAACTTAATGCATGGGAAGACATCTCAGGTTACATATTCGATACTGGATTTAATGGTACGAGTGTAGTTATACTACAAAGTTGGGTAGTAAATTATTGCATATTCGTAAAAAGCATTTACTTTGTGGCTTGTCATAATTATTTATTTGATTTAAACCCCTTCAATTTAATATATTGATCGACCGGTTTCCGAAGCACCCTTCCTTGGTTAGGTTAAATTTTATAAAAAATAATTACAGTAATACATAAATATTTAGTTGTTAGAGTGAGAGGATACCCGAGGGGAAGGAAAAATATCTAAAACAGGACAATAAGAAAATTTTACGAGGTTAATCACACTTGAATTAATATATAAGAATATAATTAAAAATACACTTTGTAAATGAATACTATGTATTCATTTATTCCTGAGGGTGATAGTATTGCTATCGAAACATGTCGAAATATTTATATATTTTAATGAAAGTGGTATATACAAAGTGTATTTTTAATTATATAATTAATAATGACTCCACAAAGTTATCAATTATTTGAAGAAATTATAATATACAAGGATTTTCTAATATCATGTGCCTCTAAATGATGTAATTTTTTGCGTTTATTATTACGGTGAAGAATTTGAATATTTATGTAGGTATTATGTTATTTTTAACACTGTCCTGATGATGGAAGGGTACTTCCGAAACTGGTTGAACAATACATTAAATTAAACTGGTTTAAAGCAAATTCATGTGTTTAGATTATGATAAATTATAGATTAGAAATCAAACTTATGATGAAAGAGGGCACTAGAATGATACATAGTAGGTATTTATTAGGTATTATTATAGTAGGTATTACATAGTAGGTATTATTTAACTTACCTTCAACATCCATGTATTAATATAAATAAATTAATATACTGCAACTAACTGATACCACGTATACCAACGCACTGGCCTTGCCTATGTGGGATTTTTTGTTTTATATACATTACACTTAGGATGTTCAGATGTATTCATAATTTAATGTTAAAAAAAAAAATTTGTAATCATTGTACTTTGTTTGTGTGAATGTACGAGTATGTATCAAAAAATGAATTAATAAATAAAAAAATAAATAATCAATTTCATTGAACTTGTTCGTTTACAATATCAATGCATCATTTCAGGAATAAAATACATTGAACTGAGAACTTGTTGTCAGCAAAAATTCCGTTGGTATGTTCATAATCCTTGAATATGGTTTAATTAATGAATTCAGAACGCCTCGTTTGCTTTTAACACCCTCAGTCAATATAAAATAATCGAGCTATAAAATATTTCAGCAGCATGTGAAAATATATTTCAATTCCATTTGATAATGCTTATATAATTGGTTCTAATTGAGGCGAGCTGTAAATAACTTTCGCAAAGTAGACGGTTTTGCATGACGTAGGTGTAGTAATTTATTTATACTTCATAAATACAGGATATTATATATGTTTTCGTAGAAAGCATTTGCTTTGTGGTTTGACATAATATTAAATGAAACAAACACTGTGTTTCAAACCCCCAATTTATTTAAATTTATTTACAAACCGTTTTCGTTTTACCGAACTTCACATTATTTAAACGAAACAAAAATAATAATGCATATATAATATATATCTATATTCGTAAGCAAACTTAAATAATTTAATCGTTCTTAATTTAAAAACATTATATACGTACTAATCATAATCAGAGTACTTTCGAACTGAACAATTACGTAACACACGTTTCCACCAGTACGTAGGTACCTACCAAAAGTTCGTTCCCGATAGAAATGAATACTATTTATATATTTTTTCAAATTGTTTATTTTAGAGATTCGGCCCGCGGCGTTTCGTACAGATTTGGTGTTTACATCATCAGAGCAGATATCATGGATAATGCAATGTTAACGTAAAAGTTCGCCCAATAAGGAAGAGGTGACACAATACGGTATGACACGTTCGTTGACAGTGCGTATTCACACCCATTGCAAAAACATATATAATTCGAGTAGTGCATCAGTACAGGTAAAAATTAAATACGTATGTACGTCTCTACACGCTGACTTTGATTTTAGAAGCTTTGACAGTATGAGACTTGAGCGTGTTGATGTCACTTTTATGTTTGCACATCGTGAAGTTAGACGCCATAACCAGGATCCCATAACTAGGGTGTGCAAACAGATGTCTCATTTTTATAGGCGCAGTACGTATGCGTTTGATGTATGTATGTAGTTAGTATCATAACACAAAGAAATATATGATTTTTTTTTTATTAAAAACCTTTGTAACCTTTTCCACTTATTTACTTTTGACCGAACCGGTTTTACCCTATCACGGACATCTTCCGACTGGCATATTTAAAACCTAAATCTGCGGTATATATAGCATACATGTCAGGAGTGAGTCCAATTGCCCTATAATATTGTTTTTATTTATGACTTGAAATTTGTTTTATTGATGACTACTGCTTTAGAATTATATTTAAAACTATTTTCGGGTTGATTTATTACCTTCTGGAAAATGGATTACATTGTGTTTGTTTACTGAATCTATGGATTTAAAATATATATATATATAATGTCATTCGTGTCTGATTTTATTCAAATAGATGGTTATTTCTGTGTTTTTGTTTTTCCCCGTGCTTTTCGTCTTGTTTGCTAAAACGATTTTATAGCAGTTTTCGTCCTGTAGTTAGATGAACTACGGGTAATCAGGTACATTTCAATTGGTCGATTTGTAAAATATTTCATTATGTTATAATAGGTATACATCAGGGTAATATCCTTCTTAGAATTCGCCTTAGATGTGTCTACGACAAAATTCCCAGTTACATTATACCCTGGTATTTAATTACGTGTTTCCTATTTACACTCAGGCGTTAGATGGAATGAATGTAAATATGAAATTCAGTAAGGATTCATGTGTTAGATACTTCGTGACACTACGTCTATGTACATATTAAATAATATTTTACTCGTACTTTAGGTGATAATTAACATAATACAGTCATGTGACATTTAAATATTATTACAAATTCATCATGGGAGCGTAAACATTTTAACACTACAAAAATTAATCACTGTTGACCCAAAGTTCCTAAAAGGGTTGTGTGAAATATTTCCTCAATGAATTCAATGTGAAATAATTCTTTTGTGTATTTAATACCGCAAATGTATTATTCCGGGATCGTGATTTTAGTACTTTTTTCTCAATGATACCATACCAGTGGTTTGGGTCACAGAAAGATTTGGGTTGTTCGTTCCCTTTTGCGTTTATTTATATTTTGCATTTATTACAAAATTGCCCCATCTGTAATTCATAACTCAGAAATAACTTAAATACTGCTAATCGCATTGTAATGTTTTCAAACTTCTCTCACAAAAACAAGAAATCCATTCATGGGGGTATACATATTTGTTGTTCGTTCTGAATAAATTGTGCTTAAAACTTTATTTTCTCTAAATAATTAATGAAAACCGGCTGAAAATAAAAGAAGAAAAAAACAGTTTTTTTTACAAATTACTAGTGGTGAACATACAATTTTCACAGTACAGTTAGTATTAGGTTGGAAAAATATTTTTTTTTCAAAAATATAAAGTTAAATGATGAACGGAAAAAAACTTTTATGTCGACACTTCAGAATAACAATATCGCTTCGATGTTAATAAAGCTAGTGGGCCTGACAGAATACCTGCCCTGGTATTGGAGAGTTATGCTTCAGAAATAGCTGCGATATTTAAAAAAAATCCCTTCAAAATGTCCCTGAATTGTGACCCGGTGTCCTTTGGTCGGAAAAAAAGGGGTATTTCATCCGATTTTCAAGAAAGATGACGGCTCCAACCCGGTCAACTACCGCCCAATAGTGACCGCAGTTCTGTACAAGGTGATGGAACCTGTGATTAACGACAAACTGCTCACATACCTCGAGAAGAACAAAATATTAATGACCATTAATGCGGATTTCGGCGGATCCGCTCGTTCGGTGATCTTCTCGTGTACATGACGCATGTTTGAGGGCGGTGCCTGGAACGTCACGGTGAGATTCAAATGGTCTCACTGGATATTTCTAAGGCCTTTGACCGGGTTTGGCACCGAGGACTTGTCAACAAACTGCCTTCTTACGGACTTCCCGTATCCTTGTGTACGTGGATTGTCAACTTTTTGAGTGAGAGATCGATTCAGACGGTTGCTGATGAATTCATCTCTTCCTTGCATTCAATAAATGGGGTTGTCCCACAGGGATCGGTTCTGTTGCCGACATTGTTTTTGTTGCACATCAATGACCTTTTGACATATTCACCAATCCATTTATACGCGGTTGACAGTACAGTCTACGATAGTTTTTTGTTTGACAAGTTCCCAAAGTGCACACAAACTCCAATGGTACAGAGAATGGATGGTTTCCTCGAGAGGTTTCCTATTGGGGTAAGAATAACCTCGTTGAATTTAATGTCTCAAAGTTTCAAACCCAATCATTTCTGATTACGTCTAAAAGGGATCTAAATGACAATCTGGTCTCCTGTAACGAAAGCAATCTTTCTAACAAGTCTTCCAATGATATGCTTGGTATAACCCTAAGCAACGAGCTCAGGTATGGGGACATCATCGAAGCCAGAAAGTTAGCCTCTTAGAAGCCGGGCGTACTATACGTGGCCGCAGATACTTTAATAATACACAACTGCTGACACTGTACAAATCGCAAGTGTACCCCACTGTGGAATTTGGCAGCTACCTCTGGTCAGGAGCCTCAAAATATCTGAAAAAACCCTTGACTCGGTGCAGAAACGGGTCGTCCGTTTGATAGACTCCCGTATACGAGTATTAACAAACGGATTGGAATCTTTAGAGTACAAACGCCAGGTGGGGATGATATCTTTGTCCTATCGGTATTTAAATGGAAGGTGCTCTAAGGAACTAGAGTCATTGATCTATTCGGTACTGTTACGCGGACGGGAAATATGCCAAACGCGCGCCCAACAATTATACTGCGTTGAAATTTGTCACATGAGAGCTGTCGCTTCTTCGACTCGTTTTGGTATTCAATAGCTTTGCTATGGAATGATCTGCCGGCCTCTGTGTTACCTTCCCCCTAAAACATGGGTCTCTTGAAGACCCAGGTTTAATTCCTCCTATCCTCTAAAAGACCCTCTACACAGCATCCCCAAAGATGACAATAGCCTTCTGTGTGGATTAACTGTAAAAAAATAAAGTTACGTTCCTGTTACTACTATTTTGCCATAGTTTTGGAAATGGTTGGATAGTTTTTTTAAATATGAAAAACTTTTTTGTTTTACGTTAAATTAATAGGTTTTCATTTGTGATTGGGAATCGCAATGATTTTTCCTAACTCATTTTCTGAAAATACCTGTATATAACTTGCTATAATATATGTTTTGTTATTTTTTATTTGAGTTTTTAATCCAGCAGGACTGGGTGGGCATAGCAACCCAGTCTGCCATATTACATGAAATATGTACAATATAAAAAGAGAAATGAATGCAATAAAATAAAATATAAAAATAATAATAATAATAATAATAATAATGTAATAGGTTAAATAATCCAGGGTAGAAAGTTTGTCTTTTATAAGCGTGAGCAGGATTTTTTTCAAATAGTCTTGAAATCATTGTTGTCGAGGAGATCGGTCGGTAATTTCCCAATATCGATGCATTCAGTTGATTGGATTTTAATATTAGCATGATGACAGTTTGACTCATATCCATCGGCATATGTGTGTCTCTTAGGAGGCTCAAGTATAGGGCGGCTAGGATAGTATAGAGCTGATCGCCTGCGTACCTTATATATTCAATACCTATGGCCTCGTATCCTGGAGTTTTACCTAGAGTGGTTTGCTTAATCGCGCCTAAAACCATTTCAGGAGTGACATTCATGACCAGGTCATCATTGGTCACAGGTAAGTACGTCATTATAGATGGTTTCGTGGTATCTCCTTGATCCCCATTTAAAGAGAAAAAGTCTCTAAATTCGTTGGCTCTATTTTCATCCCCCGTGATGTTATTGACGCATAGTGGAACATTGCTCTTGAATTTCAACACATTTGACGTTTTTTGCCAGAACTTTCTGAAGTCTTTGTTGTGCATAGATGTAGCTATGCTATCCATTCGTGCTTTGTTTTCAGAGTGTTGGCATTTTCGGAGAACAATTTTGAAATTTTTCTTGCTTGTTTTTCTTTCAACTGCAATTCTACCTTCCGTAGGCTTTCCGGCCTGAACCCAGCGGAAGAATGCATACCTTGACAGACGATACAAAGTTGAGACTTGATCATTCCATCCAGGAACAATGTTACAGTTTTTTTTGGGTCCTTTATTTTTAAATGCTTGTTTGGCGCAGTTTCTCATTGACAAGAGTATTGTAGAGAGAATCTATTTCAATTCTGTGATTCTTGCTATCACAGTTAGATTTTTTACAGCTTATGGCATCCGGAGGTTTTATTGTTGACAATAATTTACTTGCCAGGTAGATGTAAATTTTAACATCATTTTCGGACTTTGCCGACCATTTTCCAAAATCCCTTGGTCGTTTTTGTCCGTTGGATATAATGGGGATTATATCAAGATCTATTTCGACAGTTAGTCGGAGATGATCTGACCAGGTCGCATCGGTTGTGATGTTGATACTTCTCACTGCATTACTCAACCCCTGTGTCATAATGCAGTGATCAAGCCACCTGGTGCTTCCGTGGGCATCGCTTACATATGTGAATGAATCAGAGCTTAAATGCACAGTGTCAGCGTAATTATAGTTAATCTCTGTACAGAAGTGTGCAAGTTCACATCCGAAGAGAGGTCTCGGATCTCCATATATACATATTTATTTATTTATTTTTAAACTATTCTTGTTGATAAGACAAAAAAAAGATGGCAGTAGGACATTTTCAAATATTGTCAGGTTATTCGTAATCCGAGAATATGTGTCTGTCTTCAAAAAAAAGATTTTTTTTCGCATTCTCCGTTTTCTTCATTTTTCACGAAAATTAAACTATTTCTTTCCAAAAAACGCTTCCTCCAAAGCTAAGCGATTTAAAATGGTGTAGCAATAGATATGTTAATCTTGAGGGTTCTTTAAATAATTCTTCAAATTTCTTCGTAATTCGATTCGTAATACTGTCAAACCCTCGGAAGAACGTCGGGTCCTTGTTTTCAAGTGCCGTAAATTCTTAATTTCCACAGCCTGGCTGCAAATGGCGAAGGCTCCGGAGAGTTATTACGTATCCGTTTCACGTTCCGAGAGAGATTATCAGAGGGGTTGAGTGGGTTAATTACTTATAAAATTCCAGAAATGCCTCGTTTCATGGAAGAAATGGAAAAATTTAAAAATTCTTCTCCGTAGTAAATTATGTTAAATATGACATTCTTTTGATAATTTTTCATTTATTCTATATCTATTCGTGAAGTCGTATAACCATCAAAGATAATAAGTGGAATAAAAATATTATCATTAACTTTTACCATTATTATTTATTCATAAACTAGGTGTACCTATAATAAATGACTTTTGAAATACTTTTTTGCTCCAAATTTGAATTAACCTATTATGATTAATTTTGCACACAGTTGAACGACATTTTGCACAACATTTGCACATGGTTGACATTTTTAATACGAGAACGGGTCGCTTCTACGACTCGTTCTTATGTTCAATAGCTCGGATGTGGAATGATCTGCCGGCCTCTGTGTTTCCTCCAACCTACAACATGGGTCTCTTCAATATCCAATTTCACTCCTTCCTATCCCCTAAAAGACCCTCCACACAGCATCCCCAAAAATGGTATAGGCCTTTGGGGAAACTGTGTGGAGTTGAGAAAAAAATAATATTTTATCATGTTTTTCGGGCTAAACTTTAGGAATAGAATGTGTTTTTTTCAAAATAATTGAAATTCGTAAAATTTTTAATAACCATTGGTTTATTTCCTACCGTTAATCACAGATCACATGTAAATTTTATTTAGTCATTAATTGGCAATTCGAGATTTAAAGGAAATGATAAATTGTCGAATTAACGTTTCAGTAATATTAGGGTCTGTTTCAGGAATCAATTATATTCTCATCCTATTCAACGTAATTATCGTTTTCAGAAACAGATTAACAATGAATTAATTTGTAGCTCCAATAATATGTGAAGGATACTTTATCGAGTTAATTAAGATAAAATCACAACAGTATCATTTGAAGTCAATTAATGTCTCGAAAGAAAAAAATTGGAGCAAAGCAAGGTTTCAGAAAAATAAGTCACTTTTGAGATTATTTGATTGAATAATTATTCACAACGAATCTGGAAAAACATTATTTTAGCTAAAGTGATAAATGCACGTAATAAAATAAAATTTTAATCAGGTACTTAATTAATAACCATATCTTTGGCTAAAACTCAGCTCCCTTGTGAGTTTTAAACCTTGAGTAGCTGACTAACAAAATCTTTCATTTTATAAGTGAGGAAAATTTAGGTTTTCATAAGATATCTTAAAATAATATAAACGGTTTTCCCAGGATTATTTATATTTGAGAAAGTTTACCACTAATGGTTTCGCCGTGAACCATAATTAATCAAGAAGATCCCCAATCTCTTTACCATTCCTTAAACTTGCTAACAAATATAATGTAAATTTTATTGCGATTTTGTTAATATTTTACTTGGTTACAAATTTTGCTGAGTTTTTACTTTTAATGAGAAATATTGTTCGCATGAAAAGGAAGTTCTGGAGTAATTGTTCCATTACTTAATCGCGTTAAGAATATTGTTTTACGGAAACCGAGTAATTTATCTATTTTTTAGATATCGTTTTGTACACCAACATAACGTACGTTTGGTAATCGAAATATTTATGAACACATTACTTAAATACGCCTTCTATAAAAATAAACGTGATTACACGAAAAAAATCAAATTAGATTAAAAACAAGTGTTGTTATATATCGCATTGTAAATGTTTGTGTACAGTGCCAGGGAAAAGTTCTCCTTATTATTTATTATGTCAACTGCGGTTAGATGCGCATAAATGAGGAGATAATCTTTTCTACTCAGTGAGCGGGTCGCCTATTGCTACTGTAGGGCTTTTATAATTTTTTTTTATTTCAAAGCATTGATCTCTGTTTTATGTGCTAGCGTCACTTACTGATAGCAATTTTGTATTTAAGCCCGCTCTATAAGTTGAACCCGACGCAATATTGTATATATTGTCGCCAACTGGAAAATACACCCTATGTGGTTGAGTAAAAAATAGTTATATTAATTACATGAATTTTATTTATGAACATACATTTTTGCCTCTATAACATATACAGAGCAATTTTATATTTAAAAAAAATAGTCTAACTCTTAACAATCAGTTTTTATTTCCTCCAAAAACAATTAACCTTTTCGACGCACAGTATATATTTTCTCGTTGACTACGATATTTGAATTAAATCATCTTTTGTGATTTTTATGTAAATGGTTGTAAACTTTCTGATACACCCTTCTAAACATGAAATGGCTGTAACGCGAATACTAAACAGCAAAAAAATATTACCGTGAGTTCTGGCGCAGTAAACCAATAAAAACGTTTTTATTCTACTTATTAATTCGCGTCCTATCACTACCTATGTTTTGAAATATTATTTGAAATATTTTTTAAAATAAGACGATGGGCTACATATTTTTCTACATATTTATCAATTAAAATCACGAACAATATAGGGTGAAAGCATGGAGATTATTACAGAATATTATTTATTATAAAATAACACAGATAATAGTTTAAAAATCCATCTGCAGGGTATCAATCACAAGATAATATTTCTTGACGTTTCTTCTCTGAAACGCTTTTACATGATATTATATGAATCATACAATACACGAAATATTCTGAAGAATACATAAATCCATGTCTCAAAGGATATATCTTTCTCGCAATAACCCAATTCCATTCAAAGTATTATGTAGGTGAATGTGTCCCTTATAGGGAAGATTCCAACTTGTAAGAGGGACATAAACCCATACATTTTATAGATCATTTTCAGAAATCAAATAATAAACCGATTTAAACATGTTTCTTGCCATTTTTTCGGCGGAAAATGATGTGCAGCATTTAGGTGGAAAATGATTTTTACTCAGATTCAACACAAAAAATACAAAAAAAATAACCATTGTTCATTACAATATTACTGAAATAAGATATTCTGCTTGAAAACAATTTGTTAATATTGCAATTTATTGATATTTTGATAATAGGTGTCCACCAATATAATTGACATAATATCTTTATCACCAAAAAGACATTTTGTTTGTATAAAGGAAGTCTGATAAGTCTAAGACGGCAAGCTCTGGCATTACAATATTCCAGTGCTAATTTTTAGGTAGATTCTATTTTCGTGTATTTTTTATTGTGAGCGATGGACAACAATTTTTTAAGAAATTTTGTGCGAATCTCGTAATATCATATTGTAGAACCTATGGTTTAGTTATTTTAATATGTTTCACCTTTACAGAAAGTAATATTGCAAACATGTGTACATGTTGATACCAAATAAGTGCAAAAACAGCCCCATTTTCCAAAACTAGTGGGAAGACGGCACCCTTAATTGGGAAAGTTGCAAGGTGGAAGAAACCGTGGGGTGTGAAGGAAACGGAGGAAGCGGAGGGTTCGGAAGAACCCGGCCTTTTATGTAAATCCAAACTCTCAACTAGAGCCTTTCAAGCTGGATTCATTTTCTGAATAATGGTTAAAAAAATGTATTTTCCACACCGGAACGACGTGCAAATCAGTGCAGCCTATAGACAATATCTATAAACTTATCCAAAAACTGGCTATGAATATCCGTCACACTATCTAGATCGCAAATAAATTTGGGCAGAATCTTCCAGTCATACAAAAAGACAGCAGCTAAAAAATAATGTGAATAATTTGAAGTTGATATTGATAGTTCTTAAATTGAAATACGGAATCGATAAAAAAAACGGCGAATGAAAAGTAGAGTATTGATCCCGAATGGATTGACAGATCATGGGTTCGAGTCCCAGATACAATTGTAATCATTGGTATTTGGGATATGTTAGCATTACTTTCATAATTAAATATTACAACGAAGTTTATCACCTTCAATAAGTTATACAAATAAAAATAAAAATAAATGTTTTTAAATTGTTTATTCTACGCCTGGTTTTTATTCCGCAACCGAGGTTAAAAATCACGGAGCACATTGCTCTACCACAGAAATTAGACGTTTACAAAAAAAATATGGTTTTTGGTGAAAAGCGATCTATAACATTTTGTTTACAAAACGTAATCGTGATCTAATAGTTCACTATCCACGAATATCCTCAATCATACTTGTAACTTTACTTAAAACTTTCTCACACAAGTCCATGTATTTCGAGCTGTATCAATCTCTATACAGTATTATAAGAAGAGGGTAGCAAATTTAACCCTTCCTTGACGGTGATAGAAAATCCCTCGAGCTCCGGTGCTGTATACTCAGTGTATATGGTACACATTTAGAATTTTGAAAAATCTAACTAGGATAAAAATTTACATTTATTGCTTACGTTAATCATTTTTTTGAATAGTACACATTATGTACATACGTACACAATTAAAATATTGGTTATAAGTGCTGAAAAACATCGGCCACGCATAAAACGCACGATACGTCTATTACAGCCGGCAGACTGCCGGCTACTACTGACGACCGCGCATCGTCATAAGGAAAGCGAGACCCCGTAACCTTATCGCTTACTACCACATCACTCGTCAAGTTATCGACGCAAGCAGATATATTGACTTTTTTTTCCAATTTGTGGATAATACGTTTTTTGCTGTAGTGTTCTATAAATCCTTATATATTTAAATTATTTTTTCCAATGCAAGGAATTTTGATTACTTTAATGTGCATATAAGAGAAAATGTTTTATTTATATTGTAAATCCATAAACCTCATTCCGGCGACGAGAGGCCAACCGAGGTAGATTTATTGCCTGAAGGTAAAGCGAGTAAACCTATTCATTCGGATTATTTTTAAACTAGGCACACAAGACTATCTCAAGTAAGGGTCAGTTACAGACCAAAGAAAGGATAGACATAAACTAAACCAAAGCAAATATTTCGACCCATTTCAGACGACTTACGTAAAACGAGCAGGTGTCAAGCAGTTTCTGTCATAATATTAATACAGAGCATATTACATAAATAATCAGCCAGGGTTTGGAAATGTAAACAAGATACTTCTTATTACTAATAAAATAAACATGCAATATAACAGAGTAATGTTTAATCAAATGTCAGCTTGCAATCCAAGAGATTATTAGAACATCTTTCTCATAAGAATTTAACTCTTTTATTCATCCAATTAAGTGAGCAATCCATTCCAATGACGAATACGGCTCAGGAATAACGGGTACGAAATTAGAAATGAATTAAATATGAGACCACCGATTCGTGCCAGTTTGCCAAGTTTTGTATTCTCGTTCTTTAAAATATTCATAGTTCTTACATGCGGCCAACAGTGACAAACCTTACCATACTCCAATGCATTTGAATGGGATTCTTCCTATTATTCCGCTCGATCCCCTGAAGCAGACCAAAAAGCCGTACCCAGAGAACGACAGGTAGTTCGTGTCAATGTAACCGTATATTTTCTATAACGGCAGGAAATTTGAATAAAGTTCAAAGGGAATAAAATTAAATTGAAAAACATTACCGGTCGCCAATAATTATGTCTAAATATGTTATTGGATAGCCGCATGAATTAACCCTTTCAAGGAACTTCGAGTCATTGGAAATGACAGATGAGATTAAAGTCAAATAGCAATTTATAGGATTATAACAACTATTTTTTTTTGTTCTTATGGTGCTTTGAAACATTATGTAAAAAAATGGGAAATCCTTTTTATATAATTTGACACATTATTCGAATACACAAAAATTTTAATTTATTAATTTTTTGTATAATTACTGTTGAAATTACTGCTAAAATAAAATAAAGTTAAAAAGTGTTAATTTTATTTTATGATTAAAACTACTTTTGTTTCCTTAAAAATTTCTGTATTTTTTGCAGCTTTGATCCCTTGCGAACTAGTGCACCAGCAAAGATCCCGATAGATAAAAACTCGGAAAAGTTATTCACATTTGATACCAAAAATATGAGAGGAAATCGTTTCTGCGACTCCGCTATTCTGCAAAACATCACGCGTTTATTTCATTTAATCTGAACCACTTTTATTATTATTATAACCCCATCCATGACCAGGTTTGAGACGTTAACCTCTCGGGTTTTAGTAAGGGGTCCTAAATATACACATCACAAAATAAGAGTCCATAAAAATAGACAAAAAATGTTTAAAGGTTCATTTTGCATTACGTAAAAATAGTATAGGCAAATCAATCAAAACGTTATAGATAAAATGAGTGACATACAAAATAAACACGGAAATTGTAAATGAAGGTAGTTCCTCATGAGTTTCAAAAAGATGGCTAGCGTACTAGCCGTTTTATCATGTCAAGCAAAAACAAGTTGAAAGCTTGCTCGTACAATGTAATTTTGGTTTCAAGACAATTCGGCATACTCTGGAAAAGTGATATAAAGTCATTATAAGTATGAAAAAAAATAGCCCAAAAACCCAATATAACCTAACCAGTTGACTGTTGTTATTTTTCTTCATTTTTCATGACTTTTCTAAAGTATGCCGATTTATCACTGTACCGAATTGAATTGTCTGGTTAATGTAATTTTGAATTGGTTACATTGACAAATTTGTTTCTTTACAGTTGCAGTTTTATCTAACATAAATGATGTTGTTGTGGTTATAGAACTAATGGCCGTTGGAAAGAAAAAGGCTTGTTGTTTTAGTCGACGATATACGAAATATTTCTCTCCACCTAACCGCCATCCTATATTATACATCATGCCATGATGGGGACATGAAAACGCCAAGTTATATGGGGAAAAAAAGGATTTATTTTATAATGAACTCAATAACGTAAAAAATTCAGTCCTTATTTGATGATGTAGATACTTGATGGTTATTGTATAAAATATACATAAATATAGCAACGTTTTTGAATTATTCATCTGGATTATAGGAATCAAATAAGTTTTTATTAATTTCTTCAATAGATTTGTAGTCACTTTGTGGTGTTATAATCAATAAATTAATAAGAATAACTTTTAATCATTGTAGGTCATGGGTTCGAGCCCCAGATGCGACTGAAATCTTTTTATTTTCTGTCGTTTTTTTTCTGTTTTCATGTTTCATTTAGGTTATGTTAATATTATTTTCTACAATGATTAAATATTAAAATGACGTTTTTAAATCTCGATAAAAATAATTAAAAATTGAAGAATAACTTTGTTTATACCACTTTTTTCATACATAAATCATAAAACAGTAAACAAAACAGTATACAAAACAGTTTACAAAAAAGTATACAAAACAGTATACAAAACAGTATACAAAAAAGTATACAAAACAGTATACAAAAAAGTATACAAACAGTATAAAAAACAGTATACAAAATAGTATACAAAAAAGTATACAATAAAGTAGTGTGAACAAAGTTATTCTTAAGTTTTTATTACCAAGCAAAAGTTCAATAATCAATTTTTTATTTTATTTTACGTAGCACGTTAATAAATAAATAAAATATTTTGTTTATTCCCGTAGGGCATTAGTTCCACAAAATGCATTGTTCTATTTCTGAATTACTCGTACATTTGGCATTTGATTTGGTATTTCAAAAGTAATGGGCAGCTGTATGTTTTAATAATGTTCTGTTAGCTTCATATATAAACTTTTAGGTTTCGGGCTATTTTTATTAAGTGTTTATTTTTTCCCAAAAATTTCAATGTATGGATTATGTAATTCGTTTAATAATAAATCATAGGTCTTTATTTATAAATTCGAAACATAATAGGATATTAATTAAATTAAAACTCAATTAATATATTATTTAGGTCAAATCCGAAATAATTACGTCGTAAAGCTTTTATCGGCCGGCTCCATAAAGGGAGTGGTTAGATTCGTCAGATAATGTAGAGGAATTTTACGACTGCAATAGTTACATTCGGACGTTCAAATAAGAGGTGGATAGGCCAGTAAAGTAAGGATTTCGTATATGGACTATAAAGGTTTTATCCCCTCTCATCAGTGCTATTCGCGATGGCTCTTACAAGGGACCCTAAAACTTTTTACGAATCACGTGTCTGGATATGAAATTTTTATGAGACAAATTGACACAACCTCTAAACAACGTCCAAAGGCCATTGAAATATCTAACATCAGACTGGTTCATTTGTATGCACAACTTGATTTATTGAACCAGGCATTAGAATATCGACAAAACATATCGCTAATCTACTTCAAAGCAGAAAAAATGCCCGAAGCAGCAAAATTCACAAACGCTGAGCATTGGCCTCAAAGAAATTGAACAGATTTTTGCTTGAATTTTTTTGGTAAAGTAAATATTTTCTGTTCTAAATGGCATGGAACATTCAGATATCTGTATTTATTTTCAGATGAATACCGCACGAAAGTCCCAACAGTCCGGATCCAGTGGAAGTATGACATTCCCATTTCGGGTTTGTTGTGGGGCTCGAAATGGGGATGGGAAATGATATAGGGGAGAGGAGGTTGTTAGTACCTGACCCTTGACATCTAGTAACTGAATATAGCTAAGGTTATTTCAATCAACGTTTCGATTCTGAATCGTGGTCTTTCACCGGGCGATACTAGGAGGATCACACTTACACTTGCTAAAATAAAATACAAGATGCCGAATGGTTAGTTACAAATTTTTGAATGTCTAATGAGCACTGTTTGTAAAAACTAGTGATAATATTAATTCACAAAAACCAGCATTCACCATAAGAATCAAGAAAGATATATATAAAATATAACACAGTGGCAAACATAGAATGTATTAGATTATAGACAAAAACGTCTATTACCTTTTTTACCTCTACCAATCGTGATCTCTTAACGGTAAGATTTTTCTACAAGCAACCTGTACTCAGTTCAGTTATTTTTAACTTTTAAAGCAAGCAATAAACCACAGCATCGTTAAAAATAAATTCTCTACGAAGTTATTTTTGATTGGTGTCAAAAATAGATCGATATGCATCGCTCGCTTTGGCACATTCAAGCAGCGGCGTACGGTGAGCTTTTAATAAATTTTCGATTTTAAACTATCGGAATTTTATTAGGAAATAATAATCTTTACATGAGAGAAAAAACCAAAAAGTAAACCGTTTCCAAGAAGCTTTATCTTCAATAAACGTTCGGATATATAAAAAAATATATTAAAAAATGCAATACAGAAGAAATGATAATTTTTTGTTCCGAAAAATACGAATTTAAATTACGGCTCAGGTCGGTTAGAAAAGATCTTCTAGAATTTTTATTTCATTGTTCAAAGCATTATTATCTATTGGAAAAAATATGCTATAAAATATTTGATGTGCCATCCTTTTCTATATTACGCGTTATCAATATTATTATGACAGGTTCTATAAATATGAATTCAATTAACGATTTTAATACCTGTTATTTCAGTTAGACTGGGTGTGCCAAGTACACACGAAAACCAATTTTTTATTATTCTTTTTTATTAATTTATTAAGTTAAAGAAATACATAAATTATTTCACTTTTTAACCTAAATACATATAAAATTATTTCACTTTTTAACCTAAGTACATATATAATTATTTCACTTTTTAACCTAAATACATATATATTATTCTTAACTCATTTTAACACTTACATTATACATCATATCACTCAACATCGCATTACATCACTTATATACCCCACATATCATTCTCATATTACATATCTCCATTACACACTGTTACTCTGCTCACCCATTTTGATATTGAATAGTTTCTTTTTAAATGTTCCTATTCGACTTTCCGTCTTCAGGCTATCGGGAAGGATATTGTATATTTGTACACCCTCATGGCCAATATTTCTTTTTCCACTTTCAGTCCTTACTGTGTTCTTGTACAGTTTGTTTTGTTGTCTTGTGTAGTGTTCGTGTACTTGTGATGTTTTTATAAATGCTGTGTTTGTGTGTATAAGTCCATTTTGTATTTTGTATATTAATAGACATATATTATATTCGTACAGTTTTCTGATTTTCAGCAAGTTCATTTCTTTGTATAGTTTTTTTGTGGGGGTGTCTGGGTTATAATTGAAAAGTTTTTTTATAACTTTATTCTGTATTATTTGTAATTCGTTCAAATATGTAATGTGTGTATTTCCCCATATTTCTATTAGGTAATTTAGGTGGGACTGGATTAAACTAAAGTATAGGCCCTTCTTAACGCGTGCTGGTAAAAGATGAGCTATTCTACCAAATACACCGATTAGTGGAATGATTTTTTCTTTTACTTTTTGTATGTGTTGTTTAAAGGACAAGTGTTTATCAATATATAGGCCCAGGTATTTTTCACTATCTAAAATGCGTAGGTTTCTTTTTTCTATTTGTAATGTTTTATGAATCGGCGTATTTCTTTTTGGTGAAATTAAGATCATGTAACCAGTTTTTTTAACATTAATTGTTAATATGTTTTTAATTAGCCAATTGTTTATTATATTGAGATTCAGTTGAGATTTTTCTAATAAAATTTCCAAGTTTTTTCCAAAGTAAAATATTGCAGTGTCGTTTGCGTACAAGAAAATTTCACCGTTTAAATTTAACTGACATACATTCATTTACATATATTTGAAATAAAAGTGGCCCCAGTATGGAACCTTGAGGAAATCCATAGTTAATGCCATTGAGTTGGCTGTTTTTATCTCCTATACTAACATATTGTTTTCTGTTAATTAGATACGATTTAATAAGTTTAAGAGCAGGACCAGTTACACCTGTTTTTTCTAATTTTTTAACCAATATTTCATGACTCACGGTGTCGAAGGCTTTTTGAAGGTCTACTAGAATTGCTATGACATAATTTCCGTTATCTATGTTGGTTCTTAGTTTATTTATAAGGTCATTACATGCAGAAAGAGTGATTGATTTTTTTCTAAAACCGTACTGTTTGGAATACAATTTTTTTTTTTTTTTTTAGAAATTATTTAACCTATCGTATATTACCCTTTCGTATATTTTTGATAAAATCGGTAGGACAGAAATGGTAGTTGGATGTTTGGGTTTTTGAAGCACCTTTATGTATTGGAATAACCCTAGCGATCTTGCAACTATCTGGAAATTGACCTTCTTTCAAGCTCAGGTTGATCAGTTTAGTTAGTATGGGCGCCAATAGTGGGGCAAGTTTTTTTAGTATTGTGCGTTTTAGTTTGTCATGTCCAGCACTCGCGTTTGATTTTAGGGATTTTCATAATGCAATTGAAAAACAAATAATATCAGAGCAGCAAAGTTTAAAATAGGTATGAAATATGATTATGGGGTGTGACAGGTTGTTAGGTTTTTACGTACAACACGAGTAGGTACCTACCGAAGAAATAAAATCAATAAGTAATAACTATGAAGCAGAAATTGATTGCTTGCAGTAGTAAAATCTCTCGAAAGGTATGCTATGGCGTCAGTGAATTGAAAGTGCTTCTCGGGGTAAATTTCCATGACGAGCTATGGAATATTGATTTATTTTATTCATTTGACCATCAAAAAGTTAAATCAGACGATTTGTCACCGGTTCCATATTTTGACTCGAAAAGTGCAAAGTGAAGACGGTTAGTAAAAAACTAGTAAGCATGTATAATATGCAATAATAGACAAAAATAAAAGGATGAAAGAAAAATTAAAATGATAATTCTAAAAATAATAATTCAATGTGTTAAACAGTTTGATAACACGTTCAAAAATAATTAATTCTACATGAAACATGCCAGCACACAAGCGATGATTATTTAATTCAAATATGAAGGTACACACACACAGATCCCAGGGACCTTCAATATTTATTAACTTCCTTAGTCGTTAAATATGAAAATGAATATGCAAAACTTTTTTCATTGTGTCTGCAGTCTTCAGGCGGTGCAGTCTCGGAGGGTACAACTTTTGCTGGAGAGTTCGCTGTGTTTTTAAATCAGACTGATCAAAAAACACAGTGAAATAAAAATTAGTAAGATGTTGGTTTAGTTATTAAAAAAATTTTAAGGTACAATATTACCATGCAGATTTGTGTACAAGTTAATTAGAATTTAAATTTAATTACGTGATACAATTAATAGAACCAAAAATGAGGGAAATAATGGGTGCTGTAGAAAGTGGAAAGGTAAATGTGATGAGTAAAGAAATCAAATTGATTTCACTGGCTTTCAAACTGCACCTACTTTTCGATATTTTGAGATGTACTCGTATATCATATACATCAAAGATTAATGTTTGAGAATTTTCGTCATTTGAAGCCTTATTACGATTATATAATTTACAGATAGATAGTTTGTGGTATTGCTCGAATTAGCAACCCACAAAGTTATAATTATAGGCATTTTGAATAATTTATAATAATATGAACATTCACAAAGAAAATAATCGAAACAAATTAATTTTTTCCCTCCAGCACCCTGAATTTTAAACTGGCCAACTACA
The DNA here is from genome assembly GCA_022606495.2 of Halesus radiatus. NCBI lineage: Eukaryota > Metazoa > Arthropoda > Insecta > Trichoptera > Limnephilidae > Halesus > Halesus radiatus. The sequence continues at coordinate 51,906 of JAHDVE020003744.1, read as the reverse complement.
GGTTCAATGTCGAGGACCTTATCGCTCTGCCACGAAGCTTGCCACTTCATACGAGTATACGTTCATATTATAATTTGAATATACACTTAGAATATTGAAATACAAATTACCAATTGTAATTACGCTTAGAACTTCCGATCTGCTAGAAATCGTTGATAACCGATGCATGATTTTACGAGTTTTACAAAAGATTTAGAGTTATGCTTCTTCTAGATAGGTACTTGAGAGTATGTTAGAATAATCAAGTCCTAGAAAACTTAACTATTAATCACTCGGCTTTAAATTCATGTTTGCATAAACTTTACAGCGATGATTTACGATCGTTTTCTGTTCATCCTTTGAATAATTTTAGTTTACATTGAATAACAACATTGTAAGCAGATCAATTGAAAATTAATATAGATTTAATATCAAGATTGTGTTGATTTTACCCATAAAATAATTATGATGCGGTTTTTGCTAATGTTTTATTACTTCGTTCGTTTCACAGCGAATTAAAATAGAATAAACAAACTTTTTAAATTTGTATATTTAAAAAAAAATCTAGAGCGCACTTTCACTTTTCAGTTTTTCGAGCATGAAATCTCCATTCGTGTTCTTTCTTAGGCACTTTGTATAATATATTAAAACTCGATTTTAAGATTTAACCCGCTTACTGGAAGCTTCCAGGGGATTAAACGTGATATTTGATCATTCATATCTCATGTTACACAAATAATACTACACTTTCTTCAAACGATTGGTATTAACTTTGTGGTGTCATTATTAATAAATTAATAAAAAAAATGTATACTTCATTTACACTACTTTATAAATATACATAAATATCTTCATGTTTCGAAAGCGATGCTTTCATCATCAGGAATATATGAATACATTATATTGTATTATATTATATTGTATTATATTGTATTAACATATTCCCGATGATCAAAGCATCGCTTTCGAAACATGTAGATATTTATAAAGTGGTGTAAATAAAGTATATATTTTTTTAATTAATTTATAAATAATCCAATTATCAGTGAAATTCTTTACACACATTACACCTTAAAATGTTAAAACAGGTGCCTCCCTTTGAAATTATTCTGCAATCGGTTTTATGAAAATAATGTCTCACACGCTTTGGGAGGAGCTCATTCTTAATAACCCTTCGATGAAGATAATTTTACAAAACAAAAACAGTGTGTTTGTAACAGCAGGCAACAATATCGGATCTGCGAAAGCCTCGGCACCGCAAATGTTTTTGCAATTTCCTAAGAACGCTATTATCTCTCTGTTTTGTGACCCGTTTACCTCTTAATGGAGCCGAGAAGGGAATTGTTGGGTAGTTGTTTCATTTTATTGTATTCTTGCTCTAACAAAACAAACACAATATAAAGGCGAAATCTTTGAATTCCCGAAGCATCCTCTCTTACCTGATTTCTTCATTGGAAGACAATCAAACGTCCATTCGAATCACTTCTCTTGGCAATTCAATGTATCTAAAAACTAATAATAGAAAAGAGATTGTGTTATAAAACATACATGGCTATAAATTGAGTTCTGCTGAATGATGTTAGAAAAAACGGTGTAAATAATTGGATTAATTTTGCTTGGAAAGTTTGTACGTATTTTCGTACGTTTTCAAGAGTTACAAGAGTGAATTTTACAACGCTGTGGTGAGAAAACTATTTCAATGGTTGAAAAATGGAAATGCTTCAAAACATGATTTTGGGAATAAATAACTACACATATAAAAATGACAAATTATCGCAAAGAGATTTTAGAATTTTTTTGGTAATAATAATACTTGGATTACTTCTATAGCGCCATTTTCATGGGAAAATCACCTCAAGGACGCTTTACAAATAATTAATTTAACCTTCCAGCGGGCGCGCTGAATAATTTCCCTTGAGCGAGCGCTTGTCGTAAAATTTACGTCATCAAGTTTTGGCAATGTAAATGGTGTTTTCTTTATATAAATGTTAGGGAATTGCTGTAAGGTTATATAGCGTCGACCATTCAAAGACACCCAGGGCCTTACTAGGCGAGGGGAAATGAGGACCTTGTAGGGCTTCATAAATACTGTCTGCTAGGGCTGTATAAAAATAAACGATGTAAATGAAGAATAAATAAAAAAAAGTACTTTATTTAATATAATCACACTTCAAGGCGCGTATCGTAAAATTTCCAAATACAATGAATAACAAAAACTTCTGAGCACATCCGGTACATCTGTAGTTTAGAGAGACACTGACCCTCGAATAGCTCGCAGCTCGACGCTTGTGACTAAGTGGTGAGAGTGGAGGAAGCGATATGGAGCATTTGTCGTAAATTTTACGACAGAGCGCCCGCTGGAAGGTTAACGTATTACTTAGACGTATAACTAATTCCTTACAGCTAAAATTTATTACTAACTAGCTGTTGTGTACCGGCCTTGCTCGGGATTTTTTTTGGGAATATAGTTATGAAGTTGTGAATTCTCACTTGTCAGTATGGTGCTATAATTGATTTGATAGGGAAAGTAACTATCTCCAAATAAAGAAACATTCATTTGAATTTTTTTTTTCATTCCAAACGTTTATTTTTTCAAAATATATCTAAATCATAAAGTTCCTAAGTAGTTACCTACTCGTGTTTTTGAAAATATTCTACTTATAAAAGCCTTCTTCTTTTGAATTTGCAATCTGTGGCTAACCAGAGTGTTATATCTATGGGCTAGCCTAAATAAATCATGGCGGCTTCAATGTTTTTCATACTAATTTTAAAACGTTATAGCAACAGTTTTACATATTCATTGAAACTACTCTCTTTACCTTTCCGGCACTAATAAGAACAAACTGTGCTATTTTCAGCGAAACCGGTCCTGTAATTTTTGAGAAAATCAAGGACAAACAAACAAACAAACTAACATTGATTTTTATATATATGGATGACATACAACTAAAACTTATATCTAGCAACTACCTACTGAGACTTATAACTAGTGACATACAATGAAAACTTGTAGCTAGTGACTTACAATTTAGACTTAAGTATAACTAGTAACTTAAAACTAATGCACATTTATGACCAAGTGCATATTTTACACACAATGCTTCACAATGACTTACAACTATGGCTTCAAACTAGAGTCTTACAGCTACATGCATATAATTTCAATATTATAAATACTTGTTGTAATTATTGCCCATGCTGTCTGTGGCAAAGAACACAAGTATACTCGTAAGTGTAAGAAATTTTATTGTATTAAAGATGGTAATCTGGGAGGAAGTAATTAATTCCCTTGGACTGAGTAATCAAAAACATCACTAAACCAATGTGGTCGTTATTCTGGACATGATAATTAAAGCGATTTTTTTTTGACACGAAGGCAAATTACGAAATATATGGGTGGCGTAGTACACCACTACCTAATTGTTTCATGGCAAAGGAGGTTATAGAGGCCGTATAAGTTTTTTTCATCAGTTAATGAAGGATAGCAAAAAATAGACTCTTTATGTTCTAATGTTCGTTTCAATGGATAATTCATAGCATAGTAAACACTTATCTATCGAAGAATTATCTTACACCTACGCTAAGCATGATAAGCATGACTTAAATAGAAAATGAAACCGGTTTGTCAGTAGCCGCTGCACTTTTATCGATCCATCTAACTTCAAAGTGTTATATATCAACCGGGATATCGACCACTTTATATTACAGAAACGTTTTTACTTCACAAAACAAATTTGGTAGCAAAATCTTCATCCGGAGATAAAAATATTTTATCCAGCTAATGGTAAGAATGATTAATGGGACGAACATTAGATTTTTTCCAAATGACTCTATTTTTACGAAGAAAAGTTGGACACTGTGAAAACCGGAACAAGCACTTACAATGCATTATTAATGGGTGGGTACAGGAATAGTGGGACCAATGCGATCGCGCAATGGTTCCGAATGGGACAATAACACTAGGATATGGTATAAGGAATTAATTGCCACTATTGAATTCTTCGTTCACAATAATTACCGATGGTAAAGATAGATTATGTATCTAATCGAATTTTGAAAAATGACATCGAATTCGAAATATTAATGGAAGCGATATTAATGTTTTTCCTTCCATTAAATACCATGTAAATACCCCATTGCTTTAATTGTAAGTCGCGATTTTTTTTTATAACAAAACACATGATTAGTTTCTAAGTTCATACATACATAATCGCCATTGATTTTTAAAGAAAATATTTTTTTTATTAATTCGCTACAATAGGGATAGCCAGTGCGTCGATTGGGATCTGCAAAAACGAAAGACAGATACCGATGACGCAATATTTTAGTAGTCTTGACAAAAAAGTCATCTTGTTTATTAAAATATTGTATTGGCTATTCAAATGAAATTAATTGTTGATATTTGTATTACTGGTCGATCGCGAAGATATATTGGTTGATCGCAGGCATATATATTGCATATTTCTTGTTCAAACGAGTCAAACCTATTCGACGTTCCATCTCATAAAATCCGTTAAATCCCTTATCTTCTCTTTTTTACTAGCGAAACACGTAATTACATCAATGTAAAGATTTTTTGTACTATTTTTTCTAACATGTACAAAATATCTGCTTTAAAATTTCAAACGTATATTCGATTTGCTCCTGGGTTTTTATTCTTTACTCGTAATAATTATTAGTGATATCAGTCCATCACCAGAATTTTTTTTGTCAACCAGTCGCTCCTAGAAAAAAAAGTGTGGCCACCCCTGCTCTATAATACGATCACCTCTTTAACACTACCCGCTTCTTAATTTTTTTGTAGATAATTATTTCTTTTAAAGTTTTTGTTTAAAAATAAATTTTCAATTTAGATTTTTTTTTTCATAATTATTACCTTGACCAAGACATGGATAGTAATGAAATTGATATATTATATATTATAAAATTGATTTTAAAATGTGTCATTTATTTTATTTCAATGTTCTTAGTGTAACTTTTTTTATGTATAGCGCAATTGAATTCATTACTAAACATATACTGGTAAATTAGAATAAAGAGATTCTTGCTTGTGTAGTGGTGTACTGAATGGATAAAAAAAATAATCATTATTTACCCTTTTAATGCTTAGTGTTTCGAAAACTATTTATTTTATTTTTATTTTAACAAACTGACGGCCTCTAGGGTCGAGGGGTAAGGGTCTCGACTACGAATCCGAAGGTCGCGGGTTCAAATCCCGGCGTGCGTAAGTAAATTTTATTTAAGTAATTTGTGTTGTTTCACAATTAATTAAGTTAAAAATAATATATATTACATTTGCTTACGTTCCAGAGTGGAAGATACTCTCAGTATCGCCCTGGTGAAAGAACACCATTCCGAATTGAAACGTTGCTTGAAATTGCTATTAGTCATATTTGGTGACCAGATCTGAATAGCCAGGTATTTCCCCACCTCACTCTTCCCCTTCTCCTTCCCCTCCCCAATACCTTCAGCCTCACAACATTCCCCAATTGGGAATGCCATAGTCTCACTGGCTCCAGACGGTTAATAATAATAATAATAATCGGATGATTTTTATAGCGCCGCTTTTGTGAGAAATCACCTCAGGGGCGCTGTACAAATATTACTTCCTATTCTTATATTATTCTTATATTACGTCTATTCTATGAATTTATTATTATTTATTTATTTTTTTATTTTATTTTTTTTGGACAGGCCATCATTACACATTATTTATAGACCATATAAAGAGATGAAGTTAAATTATATTCAAGAATGTATTTAATATTACAAGACGCTAATACAAATGATAGAGTGATTGTTTCCATTATATTCAAGAATGTATTTAATATTGCAAGACGCTAATACAAATGATAGAGTGATTGTTTCAATTATATTCAAGAATGTATTTAATATTGCAAGACGCTAATACAAATGATAGAGTGATTGTTTCCATTATATTCAAGAATGTATTTAATATTGCAGGACGATAATACAAATGATAGAGTGACTGTTTCCATTATATTTAAGAATGTATTTAAGCTAAGACAAAGAATTATTATCCATATTTTTAGGATAAATAACACAGAACTCTTAAAAGGGTGGAGCGGCGGGGGAGGATGGTGGCCGGTGGGATTTATCCAGAGGGCCCTCAAAATCTTCTTTGTCTTGGTTACGCCCCTGGTGGCGTGAGGGGTCGCTTGATACAGCTTGGCGCCCTCGTGGCAGCCGGCTGCGTTTTGTAGTCGCTCCCGATTTACCTTGGAAGGATCGGGAAGTTATTAATTTTCCCGGTGTAAAAATAGCATAAAATAACCGCAATAATTTTTGGGTTACATTTATAAAAATAACATAATTTTAGTGCTGTCGTTTCGGGCTTAAATCAAGTTTATAATAAAAAGCCAAATATTTTTCGTTCTTCCGAATTAACGCATTAGACATCGGTCACATCCTTAGAGTAATAATACATCTGGCGGCGGTCGGTCGAACACGTGCGGAACTAGTGAAGTGCGGTGGTTGTAAAAAATATTGTATACAACCGGGAAGTGAACCCCAACAAGAACACCAGCTGGGGCGAGAACGAGCCTTTACCTACGTCATTGAGATAGTGGCCAAGTACCTCAACAAGCACGACTTTGACCTGATCTGCCGGGTGCATCAGGTGGTAGAGGACGGGTATGATTTCTTTGCCAAGAAGCAACTGGCACTGCAGAGAATTCGATAATGCAGGAGCAATGATGTCAGTGGACTACACGATGAAGTGCTCCTCCGGATCCTGAAGCCGGCTGACAAGCGCCTGGCGTACGTGCAGACGAACATCAATCCGACCCCTCACCGGTCACCCCTCCGGTTGGGAGCAGTTGAGACTTTTGTGCGGTATTCATATAAAAAACCATACTATAATGATATAAAATTATTTAAAAAAAACTGACTGAATTTTTTTTTTATTTAGTTTTTTTTTGTTTATACCCTTCCGGCAAACGTTTATTTTCTGACACTATTCTCCAAATAGATGACATAGAAATGATATTTAATTTAGCAACTAACTGTGCTTGTGTAGAAACCATACTCATATTTATTTATTTTTCCAATTCAATAGTTAAAAAATATGTATTATAAAATTACCTTTGTTTGGCTGGTCAACGGTTTTCCACGACCAGATTTTATTTTTGACTCTATTTTAAAAATCACAACGTAATTTTACCGAGAGTAACCAACTTACAACGACAATATTCGAAGAATATGATAAATCTCACTACGCACAATGTGTATTGGCGACTTTATTTTTTTCAATATTAAATAGAACAAGAAAATAAATGGTATAATACACACGATCGAGCAAGTTTGATAAAATAAAATAAAATTACGTCGATAGAGGTGGAAATAAGTAAATAATTTTATATGTTGAGTTATGTTTGGTTTGATGCTGTGAATGAACTGAATACCTTCCTTAATTTTTTATCCAGGCTAAAAAAACTGTGTCCTTTTAAATATTTTCCTGATTTGAGATTCACCAGAGAGAGATTGTCAAGCCTCAGATTAGAATAGATATTGCCCCTTATTGTGAACCCCGTATGTGATTACCTGTAAATGTTTAACCCTGGTCAATAAACCCTGTCCAGAAAGCACGCTTCTTTTCACTGTTAGCTAGTTACGATATAAGGCTGCGGCCGCTCTGCGACTTGAGATAGAGTTGTGATGCCTCTACCAATTGAGCTAACCTGGTGGACCCTGAGATCAGCCCCGTTTCTGGCCTCGAGGTAAATTAAACTGTCCCCTCTTATCACTGACGCCCACGTGGGTGGTTCTCTATCACTGGCGAGCAACGTGTCACTCCCTCGTCCTTTCTTATCACTGGCGGCCAATTTGGGGCCTGTATTCTTATCACTGGTCGCCCTCGCGTGGGGCTTTTCGTCCTTTCTTATCATCATCTTATCCAGACATAGGCAGCGCTTATATGGGTTCCCATTTCTTACTATTATAATTTCAACATTGCGTTTAAAAAATGTATGTAATTTATTTTCTATTTTATGTTAAAAACTGTGTGAAAAAAAGAAAAAATACATACTCATATATATATATATATATATATATATAAATTAAATAATTATTATAATGTCATGTGTTTTTTTTATTTCAATTGATTCTCTGTAGAATGGTAATTGATGGATTAAATGTCGCTTTTTGTAATTTTTAAATTAGGTCTAATACTATATTCATTGCAGTTCCCCCGGCCAGTATGTCATATGTGATAATGGATCAACAAATTGCAAAATATATGGTCCTAAACATTTTACATGGCATTTATGAGATACGCAACTCGTTTTAATTTATTAGTGATTTGTGTGGTCAGTTCATCGTAAATTGTAATCAATTAAGACCCCAAGACATTTAGTTTGTTAAACCCTATCAAAAAATAACTAACTAACTAACTAACCATCGCGCCGTTTCCCCGCAGGGGTAGGCAGAGAGGACGGACCGCCAAACAACTCGATCTTGGCATATACTTCTTGCTTCATTCGCTTTCATACAACGTCTCATACATTCTCTTCTGTTATTCCAACTTCTGACATTGCCCGACTCAAGTATTTGATTCACTTGATCGTTCCACGTCTTCCTTGGACGTCCCCGGCTTCTTCTTCCATTCACATTCGCGTCATATATTCTCCTTACACTCCTTTCTTCATTCATTCGCTTTACATGCCCAAACCATCTAAGCGTCCCTTTCTTAATCTTGCTCACTACGCTTACATCAGCCTTGCATTCTTTACGAATCTCAACATTTTTCACTCGATCATACATGGTTTTACCACACATTCGTCTCAGAGATCTCATTTCTACAGCATTCAGTCTACTTTCATCCTTCCTCTGCCAGTTCCATGCCTCACTGCCATACATCAGAGTTGGTATCAGCACTCCATTGTGGACTGCTAGCTTCGCTTCTTTGGACAACTTTTTGTTTGCGCCAATCGCGTTCAGTCCTCCGTTAATGGAGTTTCCTGCATTCACCCTTCTTTCAATATCCCTATCAGTCTTTCCATCTCTCGTAAACATACTTCCCAAATATACAAACTCATCGACCTGCTCCAAGTATTCGTCATTCACAACTATATTGCACACTGTTTTCGTACTCTCTCTTTCAAACACCATGACTTTAGACTTACTTACATTCATCATTAGTTAATTAAATTAATTAGTTCATTCTTCATACATACTTCGTTCATCCTAGATACGAGGGACTGTTGATCTTCTATACATCAAATATATCATATGTCATAAAATAAATCAAAAAATATATCAATATATACAAATATCAAATATATAAAAAATATATCTATATATCAAAAAATAAACATTGATTTATTCCATTATCTACCACATTTTTATCTCTGATAAAACGTGATTTTATTTATTTGGATCAATTCTATCAACAAAGGCTTAAAAAAAATGGAGTTATTATTGTAGAAAAATCACAGGCCGTATTATTAACAAAATATTCGATTTCCAAACAGGAAATATTATTTTTCCGTATGAATAAAAAACAAACTCTGATAATACATAATAATATTATGTCATCTAGTAATGAGATTAGAACAGCGACAAAAAATCACAAAATAATCATTATATTTATTACCTTAAACGCCTACGCAGATACTTCCTATCATGTTTGTTTGGAGAATGATATTAAATCTACTATATTGTAGCCATATACTTTAACATAATAAGCCCTATCTTCCTGAACAGGACAATGTTGAATATTGACTAACCACCAGATAAAATAATGGTCTTTGTTCAGACCAACCATACGGACATAAAATTATTTATTATTAAGAAGATAAATAAGATTACTGAAAGATAAACACGGAGAACCGTTCCGTTGAAAATACAAAGGGAAAATAACACGAAGCGAGGAAACAGTGAAAGGATAATATTTCTTTAGGATGAAGAGAACAAGTCACTATGGGATATTCGTTTTCTAAATATATTTTTATTCTTAATGTAATTTTAGAAATCCATGTTAAGAGTTAAATGCTTTACTTTACAATGGGTATAATAAAATGAAACCCACTTCGACACTATTTTTCTGGACAACACGTAAAAAGGTGTATTTTTCGTGGTGAAATAATAATTTGACATTGACAAAATTAATACTATACGTACTAACACACCTTTTATATCTTCTCCTTTGATTGATATTATCATTCTTATTTATTTTTCAATCTTTTTTATATATGTTTTGATAAACTTTTTTTCAATCTTTTTTAAACGTTCCCGAGTTACAAGTAACATGATATTATTTGAAAATCTCTTACTAATATCATTACATAAGCGGAAGATATTGCTTATGCAATGATAGGGGACTTAACCGGCAGATGAATTGAACCCACAACGCCTGGGTGGGAACCCGACGAATTTATCTCAGCCACTGACCAGCATTGCTTTATGTCTAATTTATTAAAACCCACGAAATTAAATATTGTTGTCTTTAATCTGCATTAAAAACATTAAACTCAGTTTGTTGTACAAATATAATAATAAATGTGTTATAAACATCGTATCATAAAAAAAAATAATAAATTTAACACGAATAGGATTCGGAGGAGGCACAGTAAACTATAAAATGGAAAAAAATGAAATTAATGGCATGGGAAACTTACAAGGACGATATTTTCAACAAAATTAGTAGATAATAATTACGAGCAAGTATAAATTATAATTATTTGATGGTTAAATTACGAAAGATTTTTTTTCGGTATAAGGTGCCATGCAATATGTGCCGATAAAAATGGGCCGATTTTGGGCTTTTATTCGTCTATATATATTTTTTTTAAATACTCAGTTGTCTTTTGACCGAAGCCAATTAAATAATAAAGTCAGTGAATACTTTTTTTAAAATTCAGTTATAAAATCTCAACTTCCCAAACATACAAAATTCTGAAATTATGTGAGCCGGTAAATCTTAAACTGATTTCAAAACCTTGTAATTGGTTTATGAGTCTATTGAATAAGGTGAACATTTTCCTCTGAAAGTTTGTCGTGACTTATAACAAAGGTCAAGGCTTTTAAAAAATTCAATAGAGATGAATTTATAAGAGTATTTGGTTAATACTTTCACGTAATATTACTTCGATGTTCCGCAATCTCAAATATCATAAGAATGCATTATAGACCACATAACTTACAGACCTGCCGGAAATCAGATAATTCTTCTCCGCCTTATCGAGTGATTTTACTGATTTTCTACCTAGTGCAATATTTCCCATGTTAAAAGTTTTATGTTTTCTTACTCTGTTCAATTTTAAGAACTCTTTAATAAGTTAGTTAGTTAGTTAGTTAGTTTTATTAAAATAAATTAAATTTCCATATGGCCTTGTTCCGATTTGATAATGAATGACGAAACAAGAGGTACATGTCGTTAGCATACAATGAAAAGTTGTTAAGTCAATGTCCTTGTTTGACAGATTGAGATTGAGAATTTTTGAATGTATGGCAAGTGTTTAGCAAGCTAGAATATTTTACAGTAAAGTATATTTTTATTTCATCCACGTAAATAATATTCTGGCCTACGATGCTGTAGTTTATGTCTATTCAAAGGACTTCAGTCTTAGTCTGTTAACGGGCAGAGATATTGAATTATTTATTTTATTTTATTTATTTATTTTTTTTTTTTATTTTTTTTTTTTTTTTTTTTTATTTTTTTTTTTTTTTTTTTTTTTTTTTTTTTATTATTATTTTTTTTTTTTTTCGAAGAATTCTTCTTTAAGAATTTTAATTAAAACAAAATAACTTTGTATACATCACTTTATTAATATACAATATTACTACATGTTTCGTGAGCGATGCTCACATCTTCAGGTATCACAATGTAAAAAAAAAAAAATTTTTTTGGCCACTTTTCGTTGTTTGCTCACCATATATAGGTATAATATATGAATATATATATAAATTAATAAAAAATGTGTTGAATTGAATAAAATGGATATTCAAAGTACAGGTTGTTAGGTTCTTAGTTCGGGTTTTTTCTTTTTAAAAAAAAAGAATTAAGAACCTAGAATCCATTCCTTTATTTCCGCAAACGAAAATAATTTATATTTATTTTTATGATTCTGAAAGTATTTTTCTTTTTTTTTTTAAATTACGAGTTTTTCAACCGAGTCCCAAATGGAAAAACATATCATATTTGTTAATACACATTACCTTTTAGATTATTATACGTATAAGAATTGAAGGGAAAATTACCCCGTCGAAATGGTTTGAGCAAACCGATCACGACTGTGAAGCAAGCATTATTACAGGCGTTTTATCCGATGATGGATCGCCCGGCTGCTTCGGTCAGCATTTCAAAAAACTTCCCATTTAAAGGATGGTGACAGCTAGTTGTTCGTTTGTTTTCATCAACAGAAAGTTTGGCTTGAAGGTTTTGATTTACACAACACGTTATGGAATGAAATAACGCGTTTAGAAACTACATAAACTTCAGTAAAACAATGAACAAACTCGCCCCGAATTGGATGGAATAATACCCTGAAATTTCCTATTATTTTCTTAGTCTTACTTACTTATACTTATTAAAATAATGCCCAGAAAAACGGCGTTGTATAAAAACTAAAAGATGTTTTAAACAAAGAATATAAATTAAGTTTTGGAATGGAGACATTTTATTTAAAACCAGCTGATTATTTATTTTTTGTGAATAAAGTTATGAAGTTGTGAATTGTTGCTTGTCGTTTGGGTGACATAATTGACTTGATAGCGAATGTAACTATCCTTAAACAAAGTAACAAAGAAACATTCGATTGAAAATTTTATCTCATTCCATTTTTTCAAAAGATACCTACATAATAAAGTTCTTAAGTAGGTGTGTTTTGCACTTTGAAAATATTCTACCCAAACAAACCTTCGTATTTTGAATATGAATCTGTGGCTAACCAAAGTAGTATATCTGTAGGCTAACTCCAATACAACATGGCGGGTTCAAAGTTTTTCATACTAATTTTAAAGCGTTATATCAACAGTTTTAAATATTGGATTTCATTCAAATTACTTTTTAAACCTTCCCGTTACTAATAAGATCAAACTGCTATTTTCAGCTAAATCGGTAGAGTAATTATCGAGAAAATCGACAACAGACAGACAGACAAATGTTCATTTTTATGTGCATAGATTGTGGTACGTTCGATAAATATATTTTAATTTTTTTTTATACAGGCACATTCGGTATAAAAAAAATACAACCAAAAAGACACGTTATTCCGTGCTGCAGTTCAGAGAGTTTGTATTGCCCTGAGAATAGCCAACTTCTAATTTAACCCTAGAATGGAAGCGTCCTTCCTTAGGAAGCGAGAAGTATATTTTATTACCATTTATGCGTTTTCTCCTATCTTTCATTAATTTTTTTCATTTGTTGTAATAAATATTGCGATCACTCCTGATAATCATATCTATTGTTTAAATTGATCATAAATATGCATAGTCACTCGTTAATTGTGTCCAAGAAGCGATCAGCTAGTATCACTCTGTAGTTCCCACCACATAATGATACGTAAAATTTCCTGAGTGAAAAAAAACTTACTAACGAGAAAAAGGCGCAACATGCTACTATGAAGACGAACGCATTGCTGGGGAAAGAACTCGAGGACATCATTTGAAGAAAGCTAGAGCGATTGGTCGACACTTTGAATAATTAGTTTATGGTTGGATAAAATAAATTGTACCCCTCGCTTCTTTTTTAGGGTTAAAAGAGCAATATTATAATTTAAAAAAAAAAACAACGTTTATAGTAATATATACAAGTATGATAAAATTGAAATATCTTACAATAAGAACAATGTTCGGGAAGTAAACATCAAAAGGTATCCAGATTTCGATGGAGTAAGGAACACCAGTCCAAATTTTTTTTTTATCAATAATGACGTTCAAACTTATATATCAGTGTTTTTTTTTCTAAAATTAGTTTTCATAGATAAAATAATTTTGAAAGTTTCAATTTTTCAAAGGTCGCCAAAACGCTCCGACTCTATGACCGGTCGATTTTGATCAGTTTTGAGGTAAGAATGTCAAATGTCAAAAAAAAGAATGAGCTTTACCGTACATAATTTTAGATTCTATTCAAAACCATAACTAAACATAAGTAATAACATTATGTACCTTTTTAGAAACTTTGACTCTACGAATAATAATAATATTGAGCAATAACATTATCAAAATATCCATTTTGACAAATGGTTTGCTCATGAATATTCAAATTTCTGTTATTAATAACAGTTTTTTTTTGTTATATTGAACAACACTTAGAGAGAGATTAAAGTCACCCAAATTTAGTTTGAATGTCACCAAAGCTACAAAATACACATTTAAAATACAAAACAAAATCGAAAAATAAAAATGTTCATATTAATCCAAAAACAGAATACACACATGACGTCAGATGTAGCAAATACAATGGGACCAATATAAGAAGGTGTTTTGGTGAGACGATTATTTATTCACTTTAAAATAATGATTTATAAATTCTAAGTATAATTATATATAATAAGAGTTATATATTAAAAATTGGCGTTTACTGATCTATATGAACATATATTTTTAAAGTCAAAATGTTTCCACTGGAGTTCCTTATTGTAATTGGCAAGACCTTCTTTATTCTTCCTCTGTGAACTTTCACCCTCCTGATTAGAATAGTAATCCGCTATTAAGAAATAACGATTGTTAGATAATTCAAAGATTACGGACTTTCGCATTGCTAAGTTGTGTGAACACAACACAAAGTTTATCAAATCGAGGCGATACTTACTCGGTTTGTGAACTTAGTTATGGTGTTAGAGAATATAACAGGATGTAACTAATTTGACGATTAATATTCACAAAGACCATTAACTTTGGTTGGGGTGGAATGGGTACACACTAACAAAACCGACGTTTATTACCATTTGTTTAAAACCACAATAAACTCGCTATCATTATTTTTTAAGGTTGTATCAATTAAAATGTATTTACCCCAAGTAAACTATAATTGACAATTCAGCAGCCGTTAAATTTTGTAACCCTTTATAAACCCAAAATTGTAATTGACAATTCAGCTATAAAGTTTGTTTTACACTGTACTAAACATACTTAAATTATTTTTTAATTCAATGTAAATCAAATTTAATAAGGTTATTGTTTTTTGCAAGTATTTTGTTCGTTGTTCGTTGATCGTTCGTTGAAACGAACGAATGATCCTAATATAACGTTAATTAATAAAGTAATGAAAATTATATATTCACCGCTTCTCAGTATGTTCACATTATCAAAACATTTAAATAAATTAATTACGAAAACACATTATAAATGTGAAAACCTCACAGAATTCAGAAATTTAATTGTTTTCTAACTAAATCAGTTTTACCGATAATAAATCATTACCCGTCCAAATTGAAAAGGAGTGGGAGTAAATAAAAACATATAAATAAGTTTTTATTTTATTTTATAGAAAGCGGTCACTTTGTAGTCACATATTTAATGAAAATAAAACAATAACTTAGTTTATAACCACGACAATTTTATTTAATGTTATTAGGACCCAGGTCCTAACAGGTACAATAATAAAAACTAAAAATACTAGCAGAACTTAATAACAACATTATTATATTTGTTTTACATTAAATTTAAAAAAAAATTAAATGGAGTTCTACGAATTAAATACTATAACAATTAATACACTGAAAATAGTTTATTTACTGTGATTTTAAAACAAAAAACGTAATAATGCGATTCCCATTAGGTTATTTGTGTGTGCCGTTGTAAAAATATAACCTAATATTTTATTATAATAATTATGTCCCTTAACGGCAGTCGATAATATAACTTTTAAAACAGGACACTACGTTACGACTAAAATCCAGGTTGACAACAACAAAAATATCGAAGATTGCGATTGAAGAATTATTAGAGAGCAAATATTTTAGTACCTAACAATTTCAACTTGGGAGGCGAGTATGAGGACCGCCCGCCGCCCGGAACCCATTCGTTGAATAACTGGCACTTCTATCATAGTTCACCCTAAGTGGTTCGCTACATTTGGTAATTTAGTAGGGGTGCCCGAGTCTTACCACAATCTCTGTCCATCGCCTTGCACCGCAGTGAGGGGTTTAAAAAACAAAAATTATACCGCACAAGAGTCCCAGCTGTTCCCAACCGTCTGGATCCAGTAAGACTATCGCATCCACAATTGGGGTATGTTGTGAGGCTGAAGGTAGTAGGGAGAAGAAGGAGATGGTAAGTACCTGGCTATTCAGAGCTGGTCACCAAACACGGCTAAAGCCATTTCAAGCGACTTTTCGATTCTGAATAGTTGTCTTTCACCAGGACGATACTGATAGTATCTACCACTTTGTTGCCGCAAATATACTATATATTATTTTAAATGAATAAATTGTGAAATAACACAAATGAATATATTTAAATTTACTTGCGCACGCCGGGATTTGAATCCGCGACCGTAGAGAGATAGTAGATCCGGATTCGTAGCCGTGGATTGTAACCACTCAACCACGGAGGCCGTCAATAGATTAATACGTCCATTACTCCTGGACATACTGACACCCACATTCTTACCCACCCGTCATACGTATTTCATTCCCATTTCCTTCATTTCCCTAAGAAGACCCTCTACATAGTATCCCCAAAGATGACATAGGCCCTTAGAAAAATCATTTTCCTCGAGTCCTCCTATGTGACAAGTCCTGGAGCGCAATTTCTGTTCTTTTTTCTGTGACTTCTTACTTAACTGCGGTTCCGGTTCTCTCGGATGTCAGCTGTCAGCTGAAAGCAGGGGAACTCACTACCGACATCGATACTATACATACCATAGATTTAGTATTCATTGTGACAGTCTGACGATGCCCGCGATAGGGTGAAACCGGTCCGGTCGAAAATAAATAAGTGGAAAAATATAACAAAGGTTTTAAAAAAAATATATTATTTTAAGTAAGGAGTCTTTAAGCCTAAGGAACAGGATAACTAATCTTCCTTTAAAAAGAACCAGAATAGCGCTCCCGGTTGCTTCTAAAATAAAACCTCGGAATAATTCTTAACTCCTACCGGTGTAAATACTGTTTTGCTCTTAGGCCCTCGGATATAGTGATCTTTGCCTTCATTCCGCCTAGTTCTCTGTGTTGTCTTCAAACATATTTGTGCTGCAGGCTTAACGTAAGACACCTAATATATTGATCCCCTTAAGTTTTTCTGCCTTAAATTCAGCCAAGTGGAAGTTGCGTACAATGAAATCACGTTTCATTGAATATATGTAATAAATTCTATATGTGAAGGCGATAGAGAAAACATTTCTTTATCTCGTGTGAAATGGATTTCGGTGTAATTGTGTCCGTGTAAGGATTCAGGTCATACAATAATGCCTCCATTCTCCTAGTACCCATCCAAGCGTAAAAGGATATTCTTTTATGTGAAAAGGTGTGTAGTAATATGCTATGTTTTTATAGAACTTATTTAGAGGAGAATAGGAAGGGTCATATATTAGTATTTGAATGTTTGAATTCGATTTATTCCGCAAAATTTATCGGAAACACATTTTCATGATAATTCTGTGGTGTTGGATGCTGTAGAATGAAAGTTTGAATAATGAATTAAAGTTTTCACGTTCTGTTGTCAGTGCACTAGCTTAGATATAATTTATTAACTAATTTCGCTTAATGCTAAGACAAAGAGTAGGTTTTTATTGTTGTTAATTTTCATGTATGCACAAGAAGATAAAGTCGGGGATACCCCAAAAAGACATATTAGAGAATCACATACTTGGGTCAGGTTAAACAGTCAGAATAAAAGAAGAGATTGAAGAAATGGTGGAAGTAATGAATGAGAATACATTCGGCTGTGCGTGAAACAAGGATTTCCTAACAAGAGTTTTTTTTTAAAATAAAACGTACGCTGTCAGATTTCTTGTTTCTACATAACCTGTTAAATATTAAAATAGATATTCTCTATCCAGCATTAGCTTGAATATTCTAACTAAGGGTACCAGATGTACTAAGGTTATTTATGTAGAAGCCAACCACACTAATGCAGCAAAGAACTCACCTCATTATTCGTGCGATCACAATACATACCAACTACGAAAAATTACTACATCTAGACATTTTTCATGGTTTTTGCAATACAAAGAAAACTTATAAATTTTTTTGCGTGATGTAAATTAATATTACCCCACACTTGTGTTTTATTAAACTTTTATGCAACAATAGTGAGCATGTTTATATATTTTTCATAGATATCCTACATCTCCTCTGCACGCAATTTCTTCCTGTTATAATATTTCCTTAAAATGAATAATAAAAGTTTTGTGCAAACTACTATTTAATATATAAATACCAACATGAGGTAAGGAAGCTTCGCTTCTGAAACATGTTGATATTTATATATTAAGTATTTATTTTATAATATTTGTTATATACAGTGGGAAGTTATACCCGCTAAGCCACTCCAAGTAGCTTGTCAGGAGGTTTGGTTATTGGTTTAGACAAAACATTTATTATTAAATTTATTGAGGAATGGATTATTATTCATTTTATTTATAATGACACTTCAAAGCGAATTTTCATTTATTAATAAAAGAAAACATAATATTTTTTTATTCAACGTTTCAAAATTTTTATTTAAACTATTATTATCCATAATTTCTATATATTTATTGTTATACGATTAAAAACGGTTAAAAAAATTATAATATTTAATAGTTAATGGGTGAAGTACACGTATCCTTCTCAAATTATCTGACAATAAACGCTCGGGTTGCCAGCAATGAAAAAAAAAAGTGCCGGTACGGGAATTGAACCTGAAATCATGAAATTTGTCAAAATAGGCCATCAATAATATTATGCAGGTTATCCAATAAATTCAACGTAAGTTTACAAGCCTTTTTTTATTAAATACAAAATTAAATATTGTATGGACATGCTTAAGGGGAACGGCTGCGGTGCCTGTTTCATACAAAACTGAATTTTGGATTGGAGGCCAAAATGCCCATCCAAACTGAACGATCTTTTTTTTTAATTAAAGATTTAGTATATATCTAGTACGGATGAGAAGTATTTTATTTATTTTTGTTTTACCTTATGAAATATCGGCCATTAAAGGAATGGATTTTTCGCGATTTTAGAGACATCTTTAACAATTATTTAGAGGTTAACGGTGATTTAAAAAAAAGTTTTAACCCATCTCCTTTGAAAATATGATGACATGTAAAATTAATTTTATTTTTAAAATATTAAAATAAGGATTATTGTGGACTTCAAATTAAATTAAAAACGACCAATTTACGGTGGAACACAAATTTTCAATACAGAATTTAAAATATCTACCCGAAAAAACTTTTTTTTTTTAATGTTATATTTTTATATTTTCATGTATGTAATCATACTTATATAGTAAATGTGATATATTTTTAAAAAAGCACGATAAGCCCACAAATAATTTTCTAAGCCTCTAAAATTATGAAAATTGATATTTTTTCATGGCACATACTTAAAAAATTAAAACAAAAATAAACAATCCGTATTAGATAGTTACTAAACCTTTAATTAAAAAAATAGATAATTCCGTTTGGATGGGTATTTTGGCCTCTAATCCAAAATTCAGTTTTATATGAAACAGGCACCGCAGCCGTTCCCCTTAAATAGGTCATCTATATAATATGCTATGTACTTATGTTCAAATAAATAAATGGATGCCGTATTTTACCCACCCTAGCGGCGAATCGAGGTAACAGTTAGGTAGTTAATTAGTTTTTTTGTCGTTGTTCTTTTTTTTATATTTCTGAGGAATGAAATGTATCTTAGCGGGAATCAGGAGAATAACGATCTTTACTTTGAGGAGATCTTACCCTTAAGCGAACCAATAGAGCGCTTAATAGAGAGCGTTCTGGTCGACCTGGAGAGGCTGGGAGATAAGGATTTCTTGGAGAAAAAGGCAATGGATTGTAGAATGTGGAATGGCATCATTAAAGAGGCTTAAGGTCTTCCAGAGCAGTATAGATCGCAAGTAAGTGAGTAACCTAGCCTGAGGAAATTACAGAGCTGAACTTTTACTTTAAGTTGAATAGTTTTGCAGAAAACAATCACTTTGTAGTTGGAAAATGGAAGTGATTTTTTTTTTATTTGTACGACCCTTTCTCTTCCTTTCTTTTGTGTTCTCTCTCACTATTTCAAGTGTGTGTATTTTTTTCAATAGAACATATGTATGCATCCCTGATAAGGTTTAGGTAAAACCGAAATTGGTAGGTGACAATTATATCCATAAAAAAGAGTTTTAAAAAGTGATTGTCTTAATTGACCATAAACAGTGTTCAATGTCTAAATTTTTTTTTATCTATTTATGAGAGAAGTAACGCTAATAACTATACATCATGAATAGTACCTATTATAGCATTCATATTATTCTTCTACCTAATATTGTACCTGACAGTGGCTGAGTTGGCATCGCGTTTGGGTATCACCCAGGCGTCGTGAGTTCAATTCTTACTCCTACATAACGACTCAAGCAACATCTACCGCTTACTGTGATGGTAGTAGGAGATTTTCAAATATGTTCAGGTTATCGGTAACCAGAAAATATTTGTCATTCTTTAAAAAAAAAAAACTATCCAATACACATTAATACTTGTATCACATTTTACATTTACACGTGTACACCTCAGCTCAGGCTCTCCTAGCGAGGTATTCGCGAAACACATAATTCTAAATACAAAGTATTTATCCACTTAGACCTACCTAAAACTGCAAATTATCAAAAAATAAAATATTACAAACATCGTTTTTATTCTTTAAAAATATTTTGTAATGTATAGGTATAAATAAATAGATCGGACTGTATCCATGTACGATTCTCGTGGTCGTTTTATTCCTAATAAATTTGTTGGAAAATTATCTTTAAAAAATTAGAGTAATTATAAAAGAACTAAAATGGCGATATAATGGTCACACGCCGATATGACGGCCTCCATGGTCGAGGGGTAAGGCTCTTGACTACGAATCCGAATGTCGCGGGTTCAAATCCCGGCGTGCGCAAGTAATTTTTATTTAATTTATTTGTGTTGTTTCACAACTAATTCATTTAAAAATAATATGTAGTATATTTTTGCGCACGTTCCAGAGTGGAAGATACTCTCAGTATCGCCCTGGTGAAAGACCACCATTCAGAATTGAAACGTTGCTTGAAATGGCTTTTAACCGTGTTTGGTGACCAGATCTGAAATAGCCAGGTACTTCCCCACCTTCCTCTTCCCCTACCCAATACCTTCAGCCTCACAACATTCCCCAATTGGGAATGCCATAGTCTCACTGGCTCCAGACGTTGGGAGCAGTTTGGGACTCTTGTGCGGTATTCATATAATTTTTTTTTAAAAAAACACGCGTCGTAGTCTCACCAGCCAAAATTCATATAATCTGTTTTCTGATGTTAACTAATCTTTTAAATAAATGAATCAAAAAATTACTCTGTATTCACCACTTCATTAATATACACAGATATACAATATTCTATATTATTTATTATATCTATATTATTTCAACATGTTTCGAAAACGATGCTTTCTTCATCAGGAATATATAGAATACTAAAACGTAATAATATTAAGTATAGACAAATGATAGACATAAAGTTTTTTTAAATAAATTTATTAATAATGACCCCACGAAGTGAATACCAATATTTTTAAGAAATTATATTCTTTTAAATTTTAGTTGATTTTTTACGAATGTCAATATTGAGGTTTGCTGTTTGAAAATGTTATAGATATGTGAATATGTAAAAAATGATCAATTTTGTTCTGATGGATAGTTGAGTTGTATTTCAACCCAAAAACGGAATTAATTTCGATTGAAATAAGAAACTAAACATTTTGTACCAAGGGTTGTCCTTGCCTTGGCTCAACTGACTCAACTATTTTTACAAATTTATTTTATGATATTACAAATACACATTACACCTGAGAAATGATGCCTATATAGGTACTAATTAAAAACGCTTGACGTTGAAAATGTATAACCATCCCTGAAACATGGAGCATCCAATGAGCCCGGTCAGCGTTCCTTGTTTCATACATTCCTTTTCAGGCTCTTTCTCGTCCTAAATTCCTCCCAAGGAACCAATTTCAGAATTCCTCTCCCTGTATTGTTTTTCATCCGTCTATAAGACTGGAAGCGTTATTTCGCGTGACCTTACTTTGTTGAATAAAAAAAAAATTAACGTTTGAAAAAAAAAATATATATTTTCTTTGGTCCATACATTGAAATCCGAAATAAAATATTTGACCACCTTTTAATTAAAATTTTAGAAGGGAGTCATATGGTATATTAATGAGGATACAATCTGAAATATGAGAATGAAAACATTATTAACCGTTAGAGTGTGGTGCAGCGCTATGGCGCTGCAAGCGTTATCGACAAAAATTGCGACGAAGCGCTTGGGCGCTGAGTTATTCAGTATTCGTTTGTTGATCCTTACAAGAGCGCGTGTTCCATTTGAGAGCGGTGTATTGTACTTGGCGTATATCTTATATACTATATATATTGTTTGTCCTGTTATAATAAATTAAAACGATATATTTCACCATGTCGGATCTTAGTTCTATCGGGGACGATGTATCAAAGGACGGCGACATTACGGATAATTAGCCCTTCGATCTGATAAATGGAGACAGTGATGACGAAAGTGCGATTATAGGTCATCGCAATAATAGAATGCGAATAAAAAGTGAATTTTCCTCATATGCGCCCGCTGTAAGGGACTATATAATTGTGAGGGACATAATTTTCTTTTTTTTTTCATTATATATTAAATAGTTTTAGTTTTTTATTAGATGCACGGGATACAATTCTTTTTACGTTTAATATCAAAAAGAATCTTTAAATTTGGTTAATATTTGTTCAAGATATTTTTAGTTAACATCATATTTATCTACTAATAACACAAATTATCAATAGTTGTTTAGGCACCTACTTGCAAAATCAGTACAGCACTAAAACGGTTAAAATATCATCTTTGTATAGAGGGGCAATACATCGCGCATTGAATGGAAGTAATTCTTAAAATTCTATTCAGAGACTTATGTAGAACACACAAAAACATCATTTTAAATTCATTCTTCTTTTAGCATGGTCACCGCAATACATAAATTCTCAGGCTTGTTTAGTAAATAGAACTTAAGGAAGGTTTGGGATCTAATTGAATGTTTGAATCTCAAGGTGAGGATTGCCTCGCAGCCTTTGCTCCGACTTTATACGTTATGCAGGAAACTCCTATGGTCCCGATACACGAACCTGAATTGATAAATAACAGAGCTCATTCTTGTTTCCGTCTGTGATGTGTTTGCGTTTCTTAACAAAATTGGAAAGAAATTCATCTCCTGTATGCCTACATAGAGTGGTTTTTTCATGTTCATCCAATTGGTAGGAACTACATGTAAAAATGTTTTTTTTTCTATTTACATTCGGTACCTGCTCGGACTGGAAAACAAACCCAAAGGAGTTTTCGAAATTCTTGAATCGGCTTAAAAATATTTTGCTGCACGCAATTATACTTATAAATTATTATGTTTAAAATATTTTACATCTTTTCTGCTTATCCTCTAATTTTTTCATCCTAACAGCATTATGTAACATATAATTTGTACGAATTACATTTATTTGCAATCCCGCGATCCCGCAAAGATTAAGTTACAAAGTTTTTTTTTATTAAATTGAGATGGTTTATATATCCGGTTAAATCAGTGTAGTTTTATAAAGATTGTTCCATGAAAACATTTTCTAACCACCTTCAGGTTGTAGCCCTGGAGTTCTTAATTAACCTCCTCGAGAAGAGGTCGAACCTTCCCAGGCGGTGCGGCAGTATACATTAATGCTGCTTAGCTTGCGCGGAAGCTGTGACAGATTTATTTCATGAAATTCATCTTGCTAAAATATCCTTCCACAGCGTGATTTTTTAATTTTTAAAGCAAAGCTGAAAAAAATTCTACGATTCAAAAATGATTTTCCGCAGACAGGTTAGAAACCATGTTCATAAAAAATCTCAATTCATTAAAGCAGAAAATTCAATCTCATGAAATGTATTTCCTAATAAAGCTTCCCCCCTAAGGTTGAGAAATGTTAATGAAAGGAGGTCCTTCAATAGAAAAGGCGAACACACCTCTAATGAAAAAGTTCCACAGTAGAACCTGAGTAATTACGGCGGAACACAAGAGACGAATAATTTCGTCCTGAACACTGATAAGTTCAGAGTAATAAAGGGGCTAATCACTTAACTTTAGCACTTATCTTTGAATCAATCAAATATCTTAGAGACTTCGATAAAGATGCTTAAAAAAATATTGCTTATAAATTGAAAATGCTTGTAAGACTTCTAAAACGTTAATGAAAACGTTTCAGTCACTCGGTAAATTGGGAATTTAATGATAGATTATAATTTCTTCAATTAATTAGATACCCTTAAGTACCTACCTGTATACTGTTTTCTTTGTTTCACCCTTACTTTAAAAACTACCCATTAGACATGTCTTCTTTGGTACAAACTAATGTGAGAATAATACACAAATACTCAAACAGTAAAAAAGTGCTGAAAGTAATCAATATTGAGATCGGACGTAATCTGCGCATATTTCCAACTTCAATAAAGCGACTTCTGTGAAATAATTTATACTTTGGAACGTGCAAAATGACGAAACATACAAAATTGGATAGTAACAAATAAATTCATTTAATTAATAATCAAACAAAAGTGAAACTTTACTAATTCATAACGTGAATCCTAAAGGAACCAATATAAAATAGTGCTTCGCATAAGTGAGATAAAAAGATACTAAAATCCATACATTCCCCTTGAGGTGATTTTTCACAAAAACGGCGCTATACAAGTCATCCAACTATTATTATTATTATTCCACTGACAGTTTAAAAAGTTAGTATCAGTAATATATGCCCGCCATCTGGGATCTGGGATTAGAGATTATCGTCGCTCGTTCGTTACAGCCAGTCCCTGAGGAGAAGGGTTCAATCCTCAGTCAAATCAGAGCAAAAACTGTATCGTTTACTCCTGTAATTTATTCACCTATTCAACAATATAACGCCATCTCTGGATCAATAACCAAATAAACTATTTAAAAGTGTAACGCCATTTCTGGTCAAACAACGAAACAAGCTTTATAAATTAAATTAAAAGTAATTTAGAAAAGTGTATTTATGACAGCGGTCACCGGTTTCGTCCAAGCGTATGCGTATATGGAGTCGTTGTTTACATCAGAATTGACTTGACTGTTTTATCTGTCAATGAAATCGAATTTTCCCGTGAATATTAAATACAAATAAATCTTAATAACGACAGGTGTATTCTAGCAATATACCGATCTCCATCTTCCTACAATATATCACCTTTATTAAATTCTATCGATAATTATGTAATATTAAAAATTATACTATTGCCGGTGACCTCAGAATTAATTTTTTTTTAAATTTAATGTAAATCAAATTTAATAATGTTATTATTTAGTACTGCAAGTATTTTTATTAAACACAAAAACAATTAACATCAGAATTAATACTCAGCATACAAATTAATATCGCCAATGCCAAGAATACTTAAATGCGCTCTCATACCATAGATTCCAAAGCATAATAAACACTCCTACACGTGATACATTAGATTGCGTTTCGTGTATTGACCACTTTATGGTCAAATCAAACTACCCAATAATATGTATCGTATACAAATCTACACTTACTCTTCACTACACCACCATTCTTGTCATACGAACATGTACCCAGAAAGACAAGCTTAAAAATACATAAACATTAAAACAATCGACCATGATTGAATTCTTCATTCGCTAAAGAATAAATCGTGATCAGAATTATATGGCAAAATCAGCTCAGAAGACGCTTGGACGTACTTTATTGACTACCTACAGAAAACAATCAGCCAACAAACAAATATAATTGTACAACATGCACCTGCTAACGTTGTACCAATTAAACCAAGGATTATGCACACTGTTATAAACTCTATCCATGAACGTAATAAGCTTCACAAAGGAACAATCACTATGATATTCAACTCCTAAATTTCCATAATTATAATATTTTTGTATCGAAACATACGTACTTAAAAAATAAGAATGGCCGACGAAATCTACTAGCGACAGAAAATAGAAAATTGTTATTGTAATCCCAAAAACACTGAAAAACACTTATTAGGGCCGCTCACTCCCAACCTAACTCTACAAACGACTTAAAATAACTTAATCCCGTCATTATTGTTAATCATGCAAATACGTACTTTGCAAAAATCGGTGATAGTTTTTCCAAATCCAGCATAAATGACTTTAATTCAAATCGGCACATTAACTTGCATTTCAGTATAAAACAAATTTCAAATGAAGACACTAGAACGATCATAAAGTCATCAAAGAACTCGCCTTTGACTGGTTTGGACGATATTTCAAATATTGAATAAAAAAACTTGTACCAGTATCACTGATCTTCTAACGCATTTTCTTAATATGACCATCCTAAAATGCCTATTCCCAATGAACTTAACCATCATAATTTCAGTACATAAAGGAGGCTCTAGAGTGAACATAACGAACTATCATCCAATTACAATACTAAATTCATAGTCAAATTTCATCGTTTGAAAAAGCTACCACTAAGCAATTAGTTGAGTACCTTGAAAAAAAATAATATACTGTCCTTCAATCAATTTGGCTTCAGGAAAAATAAAAGCACCTCCGATGAAATGCCAAGTCACAGATTTTCTAGTCAAAAACAAAATGCCTGGAAATATTCTTATATCTATGTAAAGCCTTTCATACTACTTCACATCCCAAACTGTTGCAAAAACTATCAAACGTTGTATTTGAACTTTTATTTTTTTGTCAATTAGTTTTGACATTTGTCAATTAGTTTTGGCATGCCTCAAGGTAGCGTTAAAAAGTAATGATCTTTATTCAATAGCGAACAAGGGCATTAATGTAATTAATAGATGGCTTTTCATTGCACATACTTAAAAATTAAAACAAAAATAAATAAAATACTTCTCATCCGTACTAGATATTTACTAAACATTTCACTAAAAAAAATAGATCATTCAGTTTGGATGGATATTTTGGCCTCCAATCCAAAATTCAGTTTTGTATGAAACAGGCACCGCAGCCGTTCCCCTTAAGAGAATATGTATTTTGGATATTAGGCAACTTTACACAAACAGCATGCCACTATCCCTTTAAACACAGGTCTTTATTTTAAGTCCAAACTATTCGCGATAGTTGATCTAAAGGTCATACATAATCTCTTACTTATCCTTTCACTAAAACAACATTTGGCCAAAGAAATTTTAGATACTTTGCAACAAACTAAACAATGTACTTTCACTGGCTATTAAACTAAACACAAATTACGATAAATATAATTTGGACACTAAGATTTGGATCACTAGCCAAGACTGATCGAAATTCAATGTATTTTTTAAAACATCCCTAAAAATATGATATATTGTTCAATTGACGATTTAATAAATTTACTATGGTAAATTTTTTAAATCCTCAATGTTATGACATTATACTGTAAATTGTAAACTTCGTAAACTTTGTAAATTTTGTAAATTTTGTAAACTTTGTAAAACTTTGTAAACTTTGTAAACTTTGTAAACTTTGTAAACTTTGTAAACTTTGTAAACTTTGTAAACTTTGTAAACTTTGTAAACTTTGTAAACTTTGTAAACTTTGAAAACTTTGTAAACTTTGTAAACTTTGTAAATTTTGTAAACTTTGTAAACTTTCTAAGCTTGGTAAACTTGGTCAACTTGGTGAACTTGGTAAAATTGGTAAACTTTTTCAACTTTGTAAATTTTGTAAACTTTGTAAGTTTGGAAACTTTGTAAACTTTATAAGCTTGGTAAACTTGGTAAACTTGGTGAACTTTGTTAACTTTGACAACATTGCTTTACAAACTGTAAATTGTAAACTGTAAACTTTGCCTGCTCTCACTCAGCACAGGTTTTCCTAGTGAGACAGGCCCAGTACCATAACTCTTTAATTACATTAAGATTGTATAGAAAAAATAAATATTATAAGATTTTTTGAACCTTGATGGTCTGTTTACGTTAATATCAGTTCTCAGGTGTTGATGAATATTTTTCGTTGAAAATATCAATTTAATATTTGTTGTGAATGTTAAAATCAGAATATGATTTATAAAAAAATGTTTCCACTTAATTACAATTATTAAATAATTTTAAATACCTGTTTCAATTTAGAAATAAATAAGAGTATACATTTTTTTCTAGTGCGTGAAGACCTCCCCAACTCCTTCAATCATTCCAGAAATGTATATACTCGTATTCGTCCTGACACGCTTTACTGAAAAACTTATTATTATATTTCTGAGATTCTACAAAATTTTTGTGCATAAATTGAGAGTGATACTGAGCAAATTCCACAATGATTTCATATTGAATAAAAAAAGGTATGCTTGCAATAGGTTAAAAATTGACCTAAACATATTGGAACACTTTTAAATAGAATAAAGTTATAAATGAACTAATAAGTTTGGCTTTATGTCGTTTAATTTTTATTCTAAACCTGAAAGAAGTTCATAAGTTGTGTTTCCGGGGGCACCTTACCACAATCGACTTCAATTGGATTATTTCACGAAGCTTGCACTTAAATAACAAATTTGCTTTTAAAATTAGGTAAACACGCTGTTTTTTTAGCAGATGCCAGTTGGTGTGCATAAGTTAACAACACATTACATTCAGAAGGGGAAATTTATTTTCACTATAGAGCAGAAAATCTGTTTTTTTCTCCCAGTCAAAACACACAAATGATTCATACTGCCATCTAGAAATTTTGCACGATTCTTTCCGTCTGGATATATCTTTGCGCATTTATCGATATTATGACGACAGATTCTGTAAATATTCATATATAATTAAAATATAAATACGCGCTATTTTACGTGGGCTGAGAGTGATGAGAACAAAAAAAGACGAATCATAATAGAGTAATAAAAAATTAAATTTATATACGAAGAGTGTGTTGCATTGCGTTAGTTGACTATTACATAACAAACAAAATAATTTATTTGAAGGTTTATTATTTAGTTATTATTTAGATGGAGTATAACAGTAAGACACAATTTCTTTTTTTTTTTTTTTTCTATTGCTCAGTAAAAAAAAGAAGAATGTTGAAATAGGTACTGCTCAGCTTGAGCAGTACCTATCAGCAAGTTTAAGATTAAACTCAATTGTTGGGTAGTAAAAGCCACTAATTAACTTTTCACAGAAGAATGGTTTCAGAAACTCACAATTCACACGTATCAAATAAACTTTAAGAAAAAAGTGGAGGCTTAGAGAATAATTATGGTGCTTTGAGAGATTTTTATTATTTGAAAATCTTCATTTCCGTCAGAAGACTCATTCATCAGTCTATTTCTCAAGCTTTCAAAATTTATAATATTTTATGAGCGGTTTCTATTTTGGAACATTTGAATTTAATGGAGTTGGCACATGAAAGCTTTTAAATATTCAAGGAAACATTGAACTCAATTTGAATCCACTTACTTATTTAATAATAACCGTGGAAAGTGTCCAAAGCAATTACCGATTTACCATTGCGAGTGTTCCCGGCTAATATTGAAATTTTTCGATTTAGTTAACTAGATATTTGTATGATAATTTATTTTGTTTGAGATTCGAATTAAATCATTGGAGCTGAGAGAATTTGAATGGCTGCTTTGCTGACTTGCTAATTAGGTTTTCATGTTGGCGCAAAAAGTTATTTTAATCTCGTCTCATTTCCAAACTATCTCTTTCGGATTGCTTTTCCGAGCACATCCGATAATCTAGTCGACAAGCTTTTAACGATTTTCAAATCAGAAAGAGTTTTTTTCTTATCGGGGAAGATATCCGTGAAAAGTATAAATCAGGGAAACACTTTTAAGTTTTACCACAGGAACTCGATTAAAAAGATTATTTGTCTAACTCATTCGAGAAGTTTTCAGAGATTAATTGCCCTTTGCAGGAGGAAAAGGACAAAATGGCCCATTTAAATGGAAACGTAAAACGTTTCTTGGTTATAAAGCAGCAATGCTGTATTTGATTCATTTTAAATCGATAAATTAGATACGTGTTGTGGATTGTTGATAACAGGAACGTTACAAATGGCTACATGTGAACATTATTGAGACTACAAAAGTAATTATAAAAGGATTTATCTGCTTGAAATGGCCCAAAACAAATCTGTACTGCGTACAGAGTATCTATGCGTATATCTCGATTTGAACGTGAATCCTGAAAAGGGTTGACGTTCTCAATTCCAAAGGAATATTATATCATCTGTTATAACTCATATCAGATAGTAAACACTTTGTATACATTCTATGTTCTGTGTCCTCATAATCAAAACAATTCCTATTTAAAATTCAATGCATGTTACAGAATGATGAAAATTATTATAGAGGGAGCATAAATAGTATTCCCTTAAAGACCATTTTTAATTTTTCTCGTTGTAAATTTAAACATGTTCGTTAGAATGCAAATAACATTCATAAGATATCTATTTTAGAAATTTTCAAAGTAAAGCAGAAAAGATAATGTACCAGATTATCGAGTTCTGTAATTAGATTTAAGCTTGTTTCAATGTGCAAATCGTATAACTGCTAGTTTGTCGGTTCTATTTTGTGGTTGAGTTTCTCAATAAAATATTATAATATCACAAAAAAAAATATTCATCAACATGGTGGGTACCGCTAATATGATTATATTAAATTGTCAGAAAACAACCATTGAAAATAAAGTCAAAATATAATTCCGCCAAGAAGTTCTAAATTCTTTCATGAAAAACTTTGAGAATAAAAAAGTCTGAATCTATTTTCACAATTTTTATGAGAGTTATTGGGCCATTTAGTACCCCAATGCTCTATAAATGTGTATCTACTACCTACTCTGTAGTCATGTATTCTTATGTGACTTTGAACATGATTATAGATGGGTTAAATAACACTTATTAAATATAAGGAAATAAACATCGTATTGTAAGGAAGTTTCAACTTCTGCTATATGAAAGTTTACAAGAATTTTTGTAGCATTAGGAATAAAATGGAATAGCTATCCAACTAAATACTCGGATAGTTCAATAATGGAAAGCTTGACTCGTGTTAATAAAATAAATTAATAAGAAATATTTTTTAGTCTTGAATTAAAACTGGCAGTAGTTATAAAACATTATAGAATTATTTGAAAAATGTAGGTGTAATTTCAATAAAATAATTTTAATGGTGCGGAAGTTGAGATAAAACACAAAAATCTCCCCTCAACATATAAACATAGCTATCGCCCAAACTAAAATCCAACGAAAAACATAGCACGCAAAGCCAGTAATATCAGCAATTGCAAAACGAAAACCGACGTTTTTATTTGCTCTAGATGGGGTGGAAAAACTTCTGAATTCTATGAATTTTCAAATATACGTACAGTACGAAAGGGAGTACTTGAAATTAGCAGTTAAGATTAATTTTTACTAACTTTTATTGAACTAGATTAAACGATTTAAAATCTCGAAATTATTTTTTGAACAGAGACTCAATATTATTATTCCGTAAAGGGCCTAGGAGTCGAAAGGTTTCGTGTAAATTTGTTTTTTTTTAAGTTTTCTTCAAAATCGTATACTTTGTCATATTTCAAGAAATTATCTGTTGAGTGGAAAAGAGAAACGGAATAGTATTTTATTGTAATTAACTTCGTCTGATAAATAATCTATTTTCGTTTGTGGAAAACATGATCCTTTTAACCACGGTTTTTTTCATTTTTTTTTTATTTAACGTAAATTCAATTTAATAATGTTGTCATAAATTTCTGTAAGTATTTTTCATTTCTATTATTATGACACCTGTTTCGGCATTTAAAGCCAAACTGCGGTTAATCCACACTGTGAGGACTAATTTACATGATTTTATTTACTCCCACCCAATTCTAATTTCAACGGTTTTTTAAAAATAATAATTTATTATCGGTAAAACCGATTTTGTTAGAAAATAAATAGAATCATCTCTTCTGTCAGGTTTTCATATTTGTAATGTGATTTCTTAGTTGAAAAATGTTCCTGAAAAATTATGAATTATACGCAAAAAAAAATAATACCATTAATTAGTTTATCAAGAGGATTTTAAATAACAATTGAAACTTGTTTCGTTAATTATTATAAAAATGCACTTGTCATGAAATTGTTTACAAAGACCATAATTGTTTTTTTAAATTAACATAAATATCATTTTAAATTGAAAAAAATTCTGCTTCGTAAAATCAGGTAAACTAAATATTTAAAATAACTGATATTCTCCACCTGATCTGCCTCAACAAAATGCATTGCAATTGACGTAAATATTAACTAAGCATAATTCAAGTCAGAGCAGTAAAAATGAGAAAATTGATTTAGCGACTCGAAAGCTTGGAAAAGCTGCAGATATTTATTATACCCATTACATTGAATTTAGTTTAGAATTGAGTTTACATTGAATTTCTTGATCTGATTTATGTCATTCAGAAATCATTTTAATACAGATTTTTTTAGCAATTCACCTAAATAATTGATATCGCTTTCGTGGAACGCAGTTGGCGCATAAAGATGAAATTTATCATCTCTGATCGAGAAAGCTGTACAAAGTTATGCTAAAGTTATTTCACAAGCGCGTATGGAGTGAAATATGATGTGCGAATAGGTATAAGATTTGCTTTCTGATTTATCTTTTCTACATTCATAAACGATTTGAATGGTCTTTCGTTGGCTGAAAAAAACTGCCTTGAATAATAATATGCCTTGTAGAAAATGTATTGTATTTTCACGGTACAGAAATGAAAATAAGTTGCCGACAAAACTTAAACTATTCTTGTTATTGTACATGGAATATTTTTCTAAGGTTCACGAAACTAACATTTTATTGAAAATATACCTTCTGTCCTAGTTAGTTCAGATTTATTAATTGCGAAATCTGCACAAGAGTCCCAAATGCCAAGAGCTAGTTCGACTATGGTATCATCAATCAACAAGGTATCTAAGTTTATGAGTGTTGGGTGGCTGAAGATGTGAGGAAGAAGATGGGAAGGGAAAGATAAGAGAGTAATACCAGAATATTCAAAGCTGGTCACTAAATATGGCAAAAGTATTTTTAAGCAATATTTCTATTGTGAATGTGTCTACCAAGTTGGGGTATGGCTAATTATAACAATATTCTTTCTTAAAAATTATGTTATTTCTACCATAAAATTACAACCAATTTATTAGATTTCATAACTTAAAAACTTTACTCCAAACCATTCATAATTCCGAGCAAGGCCGGGTACACATCAGCTATTAATAATATATAGCTACTGAAAATAATAAAAATCAATAGTTATCTGCGCAGAAAGTAAGTACCAAACTAACGAACGGACAATATAACAATGATGAGCCCCGGCAACTGTAGAGCTACAAATTTGTATAATTTGTAAATACCTGCTTAATAAAATTGGCCAAGTACTTACCTATCTCAGAGCTGTTTCTGACGTTTTGCCACGTACACAATGGCGCGACATTTTACGGACACCAACGACACAACTTGACACTTTCTTTCGGTTTATTGCTTAATTTAAACTGGCTCCTTAAAATGGCGTTTACACGAGTTTTTGAGAAATTCCACACTGCGACATTTGTTATTTATGAATTTGGCGCGAATCACGTCTGTTAGCAGAGATATCTCGAAGCTTACTGAAACAGTCTGATGCTGTATTTCGACGGTTCCCTAAGAAAATTCATATCGAAAGGTAATTAATATTACATTATAACTGACGCCCTTCATTGCGTTGTGATCTAGGCTACTGGTTGCGGGTTTGATTCCCATGTTCTGCTTAAAGTAACGAATTTTTCGTTTCATTAATTTTTTCATTAATTAAACACATTATTTATTTTATAGTCCAATTATATAATGAAACTTTTTTTCTGCAGGGAAGAGAAATGAGAAAAAAACATTTTCATTTAAAACAAAAAGCTTATAAAAAATTGGTAAAGCGTCAATTGCAACAACAATGTGAATAATATTGTAATAAGATGTGACAAGAACAGATTGAGTATCAAACAAACATCACTCCTTTTAACATATCTTGTAATTTCCCATCACATGTACTTTTATTCACTTAAATATTTTCTCCGTAATTTTTCCGCACATTTATTAAAAGGAACCTGACGGCTCCGGAACCATTTAGTTGCAAGATATTAAATAAAATAGTCAAGACCAAAAATATAAAATCAAAGGCTCTTGTATACCAAAATATAATAGCGTGATAAAAATCTGAATGTTTTGTATTATTAAATTACTTTCAATGGTCATTAATAAAACTATATACAGGTTTTCTTTTAATATATTAAGCTTTTAGTTAAATATATTCTGGTTATGTAGCTACATCGTTCATCAGGTCCCACTTATTTACTATATTTTTATCCCGCCAGTCTTTTCCGATATTTCAGGAATGCGCCGTTTTTGTGGCATTATAAAAGTCACGGAAACGCGTGAGATAAAGAACACTCGCGTCGCGAGTAGATGCCTACACCTATTCACCAACGAAGAAAATAAAAGGCGACTGTATAAAATGATATTTCAAAGTTTTCAGAAACGAGAATATGTTAAGCAAATAAATAATATGTGTGTCAAAGGATTATTTCGTTGACTGAACATGGGAACCACCTGTGTATGCTCGTGTTTTTTGTTGGCCTCCTGAAGGTTTTCATTTTGAATAACATTTAGAAGTATTTCAACGTATCGTATCAAAATTTACTACATCACTAGGGTCGACCAAAAACTATATTTAAAAAAATTAGATATCAATGGAAATCTTTGATGGAGGATATAATAGAGGACGAAGTCATACCTCGTGACTGCAAAACACAGAAGGGACTGGTTCGACTACAGTTCCTCTGGGTTGATACGGGCTGCAGTCAGGAGGGGTAGGGGCACAGCCATTCCCTGATAAGAGAAGTCACTAGAAGAAGAAGCATAAGATCATTTTTAGAAAGCTCGTAGAAACATTCTACTTAAAGCTACTCTTCCAAATGATGTATATATCCAAATAAATAAGAATAGTAAAATAAATGAATTAGGTACCTACTTTCATTATATTTACATATATTGCATCATATTACGACATCATGGACGGGGTCCATGGTCGAGGGTAAGGCTCTCAACTACGAATCAGAAGATCGCTGGTTCAAATCCCGACTTGCGCAAGTAAATTTAATTTAATTAATTTGTGCCGTTTAACAATTAATTAATTTAAAAATAATATATAGTATATTTGCGCACGTCCCTGCGTGGAAAATACTCTCAGTATCGCCCTGGTGAAAGACCACCATTCAGAATTGAAAACGTTCCTTGAAATGGCTTCTGCCGTGTTTGGTGACCAGATCTGAATATCCAGGTATTTCCCCACCTTTCTCTTTACCATCCCCAATACCATCAGCCTCACAACATTTCCCAATCGGGAAAGCCATAGTTTCACTGGCTCCAGACGGTTTGGAGCAGTTGGGACTATTGTGCGGTATTCATATAAAAAAATTAAATTAAATTATTTTGAATAATTCTTATATAATTTTTCAGTTTCAAAATAGTGATGGTAATAGTGATTAAACTGTTTATTTGAATTAAAAAAAAAACACGTATTGAATAGACATGTGGGAAAGCGGAAATTTACATCAGTTACAAGGATAAGATAATGTTAAAATCTCAATCTGACCAATTGAAACAATTTTATTCACTTTGTTTCAGCCTTGAATTCCGCTAATTCCGCTCCAAAACAAGCCTAACATTATTCACTAAGTGAGAAACAGAATAGATACAAAAGTATAGGAGAGATTAAGACATTAATTCCGCGAACCGAATCACTTGAAAACCGGCTTCAAAGATTAAATGTGGGAGGCTTAAATTACAAAATGATACCAGAGTTTAATCTTAATAAGATCTTCCCGAGTGTTAAGCTAACCGAATCGAAGAACTATTTCGGAATTAGGATTTCAGCAAGGCCAAGATTCATGATACAAGAGATATATTACCGAATGTCTGATGTGCAAACGCCCTTAGCGCGTTAGATTAGATTAAGTGCAGACACGTTGGAAACATAAAATTCAATTTTTCTACAAGTACTTGTACTTTGTTCACTCTATAATTGATTTAGTATATACCAGGTGATTCATTTTTTCCCTTCATCAACTATTTCGTTAACAAAAGTTTTTTTTTGTGTTGATTTAAAATTTTGCAGGTGGCAATTTGCGTCGTCAAGAAATTCGCAAACTTCTTTCCTCTGAAGCTTAGTTTAACACCTAATTTAGGGATAGCCGGATAATTCAACACACGTATGAGACGGCACTGTTTTTATAAGTGATGAAAATTCATTAAAAGTACGAAAAACATAAAAACAAAAAAAAATATTCCGAAGACATTTCAACTTTTTTTTATTAAAAACAATATTAATTGATTGGTTTGGATTAGGTTTTCGTTAATGTTATTTTTTTGTATAGTTAATTACTTTATATTATCACTTTTAACAAGTGTGGCGATTCTCACTTGTGTTAAATTATCATGGAATCAATTCAGGTTGCAATGTGCCATTTTCATCATGTGCTATGAAGCTTCGAAATATTTATTTTGTTGTTAAAAAATGACAAGATGCTATAATGTTGCACAGTTCAACAACAGTGTCGATTATAAATTGAGACCAATAACGGTTCATAGTGCGGTTGATTTCTTTCCTGGTCGCGTTTGTTTTTTTCAGCATTTTTCAGTGATTTATTAGGGACGATATAATTATTTAAATTATGTGAAGATGAGTAGTAAAATTATTAACGAATACATTTTTATTTCGTTTGTCATAAAAACTAATGGCTCCGCGTTAAACTAAACGTCGTTAAATTAGATGAACCGAATGAAGTAAGATGACATAAGAAATAACGTTCCCATACATTTTATTTGATCATTCATCCAGAGTTGAAAAGTCTGAATAACAACGTTAATCAAATAAATGAAACTTAAAATTTGGGGAAAAGGAATTTCAGTCGATTAAAAAATAATATTTACTTTTTATCCTAAATACCAGTAATTCTTTAAAAGTAGTACTCAGTAAAACGTCAATATTTTTAAATAATTTGTATTTCGTAGTTGTGACCCGTGTGCGAGAGTCCACACAGTGCGACACCGCACACAATTGCTTTCATTTTTAATGCACGTCACCGACCTACCTATGTGGGAGCGATCTAAGTTCTGTCAGAACCCGCCGGCAAAGAAGCCGTGTTGTTGTCGGTTATGGTTTTAATCGTTTTTAAAATACAATTTATTAATTCTGCATATAATTACATACTCGTATGCCCAATAAAGCTTATATATACAGAATCAGCGTTTGGTGATCTAGATGAATGTATTTTTTAAAGCTATAATATTTTTCACTGGAGTTCTTTATAAAGTATTTTTTCAGCTTTACACTTATATAAAAAATTACGGAAAAATCCAAATAGGGTGGTGATGCTTTGAGAATCCGAACCGAATGAAAAAAAATATGGAAAGCCTGCTTACAAGGATCTAAATAATTCAATAATTATCGGACAGTCTTGCCAAGTATCATTAAGAACGAATTATCACACATTTTATCCACAAGGATTTTGGTATGTGAAAATACATGTGTATATGTGAGGGTACGGTGGTTGTCATATACGCCACCATTCCTTGAAGCATGTTTTGCTGAACATGTTTACGAAGCCTGTTGATGCAATATACATAATGTTGTGTAATTTGTGTAATTTTCGAAGGACCGTTGTACGAATATGTGAGTTACCACTGCACCAATGAGAGAATATGTTTCACGGCAAAGGAAAAGGACTCACCAAAGGCATTTGAAACCCGGTTATTTTCTCAATTCAGTCAATCTACACGGCACTCACAAGCGCAAATCGCGGAATATTGTATAGCGTAGTTGACCAGGCGGGCGTCAATTTAAACTGGCCACGGCGGATCGTGGAAGGTACGCGCACACGGGACAGGGTAGGAATGATTAGGGATATGCAACAATATTAACTCCCAAGTACAGCGGTTCATGAGATGATGTGCAAATGTAGGTGTGTATAAATTAGAGGTGCATTGTGTAAAATCACCCAATTTCATAATATTATGTATATTTAAGTTCATGTGAAAATGAACACAAAAAAACTATGTGAAATCAAAAGACGTTATTAAATTAAAATAAATAATAATAATAATAAATGGATTATTTCTATAGCGCCATTTTCGTGAGAAAGTCACCTCAGGGGCGCTTTACAACATAATTTATCTAACCTATACCTTATCATTTAGAATTATATGTAATAATTAACACATTATATTTATTACTATTGGCTTACAGCTAAGATTCATAACTAGAAAATACCTAATTCAGACTGATAATTAGTGATTTACATCTAAGACTTATATAGATAGCGACTTACAAATTAGACCTGTAGATAGTTACTTAAAACTAGTGAGAGAGTCTTATAACTAACATATTTACATTTTAGAATATATTATGTACAAAATGTTACTATTTGGAAAATCAGAACATAACCTGATATTGAACAGCAGTGGGGCGAATATGTATATGATACATTACAGCTGCATTTGCATGCCTCTTATCAGTTTGGGGATAATATACATACATATATATGATATTCTACATTTTAATAAAGATGGTAATGCTAGACAGATACTTCTATACGATTAAATTTAAAAAATGTTATGAACGCAAAAGAAGAAGAAAGTTTTTGACTATATTAATATTACGTATATGTTTTATTGTTAGTTTAATGACGCGGATGCAAAAAATGTATTGAATGAGTTATCTGGATTTAAAGAAAAGTATAGATATTAATGATGAAATTAATCGTCAATCATTACGCGCATTAAGAAAATTCGTCACTCAAAATTAAAACAGATTAAGGTGTTCGGCTCCCACTGACATTGTATATTGGTAGGAATTTCTAGGGAATTTAGTTTAGGACATGGAAAATTGAATTATAGATACACAAGAAACAATGTAAAATAGTTTACCTTAAACCTTACGATCGGAAAGCACAGACGATTTCACAACATAACTCTAAGACAAAACACATAACTCTGTCAAAGTACGCAAATGGATACATTCGACACCCATAGAGTCCGAATACTGAGTTCATTTCATTGGAGAAATTTAACATTACTATATTCCCGCATGTACTTTAATTATATGATGAAATTTAATACAGCGATGTGTACTCGGAGGAACTGGGTCAAATTTTCTAACAACGGGTCAACTTACTTAACTGAAATTTTTTTTTACTTGTTTTCGTTTTTCGTGGAATTTCATTCAACAGTAAGAAAATATGCAGCAATTAGATTTTCAAAAAAAATCTATGAAAAAAAACACAATATAAGAGATTTGACTTTACTGAAACATTTGGCGGATATTTCTGGAATAATGTTTTTTGCTACTTTGATGAAAAACAGGCAGAATGATGAAAAAAATACCACCTTCTTTCAGAAATACGCATAATTTTATATTGAATGAAACACACAGTAATAAAAATGATATTTTATTTTCAAATAATTTTAAAATTATTTATATTATTTTTAATTAATTACTTACCTACTTCCATAACTTATTGTTAATTTTTGTTTATTATTGTATTTTTTCTATTCTTACGTTAGTTTTTTTCTATTTTTATTATTTGTCTATTCTTGTCATTATTTCTTAGTATTCTTCGTATTCTGATGGGGGAAGGTTCGCTTCCGACACATGTTGATATTTATATATAAAATAGTTATTTATACAAAACATTTTTTATTAATTTTATGGAATAAACAAGGTATATTGGTTTTCATTAATTTGTTTCGTGGGTTGGTATGTGAGAGATAATTAATGCTTTGGTTCATATTGAACGTGTAAAAGCTCCCCGCCTCTATTTCTAAGTAATTACAGCGCTCAGCGGAGGCAAAAAGCGCTCGGTTAAATCACCGAGCTACAACTTCAGTGTGATCACTCCCGTCAAATTGCATTCAAAATCAGGTTGACAATATTGAAAGGCTTCCACCGGAAATTAAGTTTTACAGTGCCCATTATGAAGTATACACATATGTGGGTACATGGTTAGTACAACGAGTAGATAGATTTTATGGAAGCAGGGAAATTCTGGGAGGTACTATTTTATTTCAATCGTTTTATTTGCATGGTAAAATTTACATTTTTCTGAATTGCACCTGTGGGACATACGCAATTTTAACATGTTTTTCAAATCGCGCATCTTATGCAGAACATTAATTTGAACTTTATCACTGTTTTTCGTGCAATTCAAGGCGAATGGAAACCATTTGTTCTATTCATTATTCAGTAACGCACTGTTAAGAAGATGTAAGGAGTCGTATTAAATAGGAAATTTCTATAAAACCATTTGATGGCCTAAATCTATGGTTACCTAAGAAAGCGGTGCTGTTATTTAACGGCAGTGATGTGGCGGTGGATGACATAACTAAAACGTTGTCTACACAAACCAGATAGCGTAAGTTTCCCACAGAGCGTTGATTGTGAGTGGAACGTCAAATCTCGGTGCTGCCATTTACATGACGACCGTAATAGCGATTACAAATACTTGTGAACTGTTTTTTATCGTGTAGCCGTGAATATTTAAAAAATAAATTAGTGCAAACGTGATTCGAACCAGCGAAAATGATGAAATTTTGATTGATTTTGTAAGAAATCGCGAAACTTTAGATCATATGAAGAGCAAAGACTTTGTAGTTAAAAGAAAATATGTGGGGTTATATCGGGACTATACTTGAAAAATCAGAGATATAAAAAATGTTAACAGGCAATATATAGTTATTAATGTTTTTTTTGTATAAGGCAATTCACCCTAAGGAGAGTGCTATGTGTTATTAATGTTTTAGTACATATATGATAATAATAATAAAAATATATTAATTAATCGATAAACTAAAGTTTTTAAGACAAGATTTTTGCGCATAGCGCAAAGGGTAACAATTATTTTTATAAACAATAATTATTAGCCTGAAACACTCATCCAAATTGAAAAAACCTTCCGAAAAAAGATAAATGTCGCCGACAGGACTCGAACCTGCACCCTTCTGACTGCCGGTCAGATGCTCTACCAATGCTCTCTCTATTTTTCACCAATAAAATGTGGACATAATTTGTCTCGACGCCATCTATTGAGGGATTTAGCCGTTACAAGCCTTTCTCATACTAATAAAGTTGGTTGTTTACAGGTGAAATATAATAAAAATCAGTAATTATTGAATGAAACAGTAATATATATTGATTAACTTGGCGGGTTTGCGATAAGCCGACGTAAGCTCAACGGTAGAGCATCTGACCGGCAATCAGAAGGGTGCAGGTTCGAGTCCTGTCGGCGACATTTATCTTTTCTCGGAAGGTTTTTTCAATTTGGATGAGTGTTTCAGGCTAATAATTATTGTTTATAAAAATAAAAATATATTATACAATAGGTGCTTGGATAAAGTTTTACAGATCAGGATCGTTCTTTATACGCATAGATTTATTGAAATAACACTTAGTTTCAACTGAGTTTCAATAAAGCAACAACTATTTACGTCGGCGGAAATGCAAAGTAATGAACTTAAATTAATTTAAAACTTGGTAAAGTTTTACGATTCGGTTTTAGGTTTATGTTTCTGGCCTAAAAATTCGTATTTTCTACGATTTTGAAACATCTCAATGATAGTTTTCATCTTCCGATGTCTCCTCATCTTCCAAATAATACTATGTCTAGAAGTTTAGATCGCTTTTCCTCATCGCAAAATGTCGTCTAACTTGACATCTCTGGTCACCGTTAATTCGACTGTCTTATTGCGCCCGCCGCATCACGACATATCACGGCCGCTAGAAAACTGCACCACTTTCTTAGGAACATATTTTCAGGAATATAGATGATTCCAAAAATAATTCCATTATCTACTAAAAGCGACATTATTTTAGCCTGCGAAGAAAACGTACCTTCAAAACGTCATGAATTAATATTTTATTCATTTTTTTAGAGCTGAAGAATAAATTTTTTGAGTTGTCATTCATTAAATTTATTCCGCCTTCATAATTATTTTTGCATAATGAAT
Source organism: Halesus radiatus (assembly GCA_022606495.2). Lineage (NCBI taxonomy): Eukaryota > Metazoa > Arthropoda > Insecta > Trichoptera > Limnephilidae > Halesus > Halesus radiatus. Next base: position 9,742 of record JAHDVE020003744.1, on the reverse strand, counting down.
CTGCAATCTGAAAAAGTGAAATTGAGAAGATGGCAATATTTTTTTCTCATACACTTTCTTGAACTTGGCTTCTTTAATAATCATAACTGCGTACATGTATTTTTTTCTTCATAATAATTACGAAACGAAATGGATCTGTAGAAACTTTTAGAAAATTAAAATCTACGTAATGTCACTGGTGACATTACGTAGATTTTAATTCTTACGAAACTTAAAATGATTTTTTTTTTATTAAAAAACCTTTGTAACTTTTTTCCACTTATTTATTTTCGACCGGACCACTTTCACCCTATCACGGGCATCGTCAGATAGACTCGAGTACCCAGTAATGCCACATTAGTTTCGTTTGACGTAGTCAGTCAATTTACTAGTATACCAATAGATCAGTTAAAAATAGCATTAGATAATTATATGGAAAAACAACACATAAACTATATAGAAAGATCCCACATTAATGACGTACTAAAAGTATACATTGAGCAGAACTTTTTCAGATTTAACAACTACTTTTATAAAAAATCTAGTGGCCTAGCCACGGGCAGTACTTATGGACTTTATGGAAGAAACTATTCATAACTTAAAATCGTTCAAAGATATCATATTTTATCGTAGATATGTAGATGCTACCTTAGTTATATGGACGGGTTATATCCCAGTTATCCTTGTTATATAGAAAACTAGAACTATTCCTTAAAGAAATAAATCACATAAACAAGTCAATTCAGTTTACAATGGAGGTAGGAGGTGATAAAATTAATTTCCATGACATCGGGATTCAGATCATAAATAAAAAAACTAGAATTTTCAGTACAAGGGAAACAGACATATTGTGATAATATCATACATAACACATCAAGACATCACATATCGCATAAACTTTCGGTCTTTCATTCTGTCATACACAGACTATCCTATGTACCATTAAATAAAATTATTATTATTTTTTTTTTTTTTTACATGAATACCGCACAAGAGTCCCAACTGCTCCCAACCGTCTGGAGCCAGTGAGACTATGGCATTCCCAATTAGGGGAATGTTGTGAGGCTGGAGGTATTGGGGAGGGGAAGGAGAAGGAGAAGGGGAAGAGAGAGGTGGGGAAATACCTGGCTATTCAGATCTGGTCACCAAACACGGCTAAAAGCCATTTCAAGCAACGTTTCAATTCCGAATGGTGGTCTTTCACCAGGGCGATACTGAGTATCTTCCACTCTGGAACGTGCGCAAATATACTATATATTATTTTTAAATGAATTAATTGTGATACAACACAAATTAATTAAATAAAAATTACTTGCGTACGCCGGGATTTGAACCCGCGACCTTCGGATTCGTAGTCGAGAGCCTTACCCCTCGACCATGGAGGCCGTCAAAATTAATTATAAAAAAAGATTTAGATACTATAAAAGTAATGGCAAACAATAATGGATATACGAGTGAGATAATAGACTCCCTCCTTAATAAAAAGAATACAAAATTAACTCTCTCTAAAATAACAGAAGGTTTCACAATAGATAATGAAATGAAACTCAACAAAGAGTGGGCAAAACTCCCATATATAGGCAAGATTTAAAATAAAATAGCAAGATTAGTTAATAATAAAAAGTGTAATACAGCATTTTATAACGTACACTCATTGGGAAAAATTTTCATTAATAATAAAGATAAAGGGGAAAAATTTTGCAATTCTGGAATATATATTTTAAACTGCCAATATTGCCTGGCATATTACGTAAGCCAAACGGGCAGAGCCTTTTACACCAGGATAGGAGAACACTTTTCTAGCTGGGTAAACAATAAAAAGGACCCGACGAACGTAGCTAACCATCTAATAGACAATCAGCATTCATTTCATAAAGACACAGATGTTACAATATTACATGTGTGCAATAAGGGTAAAAAAAAGATAAATTTGAATCATTAGAAATTAATCTACTAATAAGCAATGTAGAAGAAAAGTACGTAATAAATAATCAATTAGAGAAAAAGGCTGACTCTCCTCTAATATATCCGTTATAGTATAACCTTAATTATATGCAATAATAGTATATAATCATGAATGTAAATAGGAAGCACATATAAAATACCAGGATAAAATGTAACTGGAAATTTTGTCGCAGACATCCAAGGCGAAAACTAAGAAGGATATTAATACCCTGATGTTAACCTATTATAATATAATAAAATATTTTAAAGACCCAACAAAAATGTACCTGGTTATCCGTAGTTCATGTAACTATAGGACAAAAACTGCTACAAAATTCATCTTAGCAAACAAGACGGAAATCACAGGGAAATAAAAAAACTAGAAAATACCATATGTTCAAATAAAAGCTGACAAATGCCATTATATAACTTAAAAAAACCCATAGATTCAGTAAATAAACACAATGTAATCCGTCTTCCAGAGTGTAATAAACCATCCCAAAATTAGTTTTTAAAAACATAAAAGTAAATAGTACCGTCAGCAATAAAACAAATTTCAAGACATAAATAAAAACAATATTAGAAAACAGGAGCCCCCGACATCGATGATTGTGCCATTCTGACGATGCCCGTAATAGGGTGAAACCGGTCCAGTCGAAAATAAATAAGTGGAAAAAAGTTACAAACCTTTTTTAATCAAAAAAATTCATTTTAATATGGAATTCCACCATGAATTGACAGTTTCAAAATTAGAAATAGTTACGAAACTTCTTTTTAAATCCGTATATTCTTACCTATTGTGATAACGATTAGGAAAATCGAAAACGAAATGTTTCCATGGGTATGGGTACGGTAGAGAATGATTTAAACGTGAAATTATAATCGAGCTCTAGGAAGGATATGAAAATCAGTGCTGCCGATTCAAAACATCATTATTATTTTGTTATTAGGTTATTACATCTTTTATTTTAATTTAAATCGTATTTAAAAAAAGAATTCTACGAATTAAACATAAAAAACAATAAAACTTCTTAATAAGTCTTCCGGTGAGCATATTGACGCAGACCTTGAATCTCAGTCATTTAAAGCAAGCAGCTTCCCTCAGGGCCATAGCTCTTCTCGTTAGTGAGCGACCTCTGTTTCCGTTTCCCAACAAACGCCGACATTTGAGAAAATAGAAAGGTGAAAGGGCTTCATTTGTTATGCTACTTGTCTGGCACAATTCTACTTACATACCAAAATCGTGAAGTTGTTAGCTCCAAAAGTAGACGAATAAAACCGTACAAGTAAAATTGAGAGAAGAAGAAGCATAGACAGGGCCATCCATAAAAATCTAAGCAAAACCATTAACTATAAAGACACTTAAATCAAATAAATTTTGATAATCGAAGCAGTTGTTTTCATAAGATCTCTATTATTCACCGTGTGCCAAATAAACACGTATTGTCGCAATAAATTATACAACGGAGCTTAGATATTATTAATATCTTCTCACATTTATTTTCTCAATGAGTTTCGTGACTTTCGTGCAAACTGAATATTCGATATTGAAACGACGCGACGAGTTTTTGCCTCCGCTGATAATGCTTTATGAATTTAGTTCCTGGTGTGCACCATTCCCTCTAACGAATAACAGCGATCGGGCGGAAATCACTTATGTACATAGCGAGCTTCTTGCGCGGTCTGTTTGCCGATGGAAGCTTTACGTTAAAAAATACACTTACTTTTTGAGATCTGAACGTAGTGAACTCTTCTCTCTCCTAACCTTATTTAAAGTCGCGTTCTATACCTTACCTTAAAATGACATAATTATAAAGAAACTAATAAAAAAAAATGGAAAAAATATATATATGAACAATGACGGAGATATAGTTTTAAAAAAACGTGTCTCCGGTAAATATAAAAGCATTGGCGTGAAATTACAGTCACTAACCTCAGACATTAAGGTATACTAGGTTTTGCCCATTGCAGAGCTGCAATTGGTTATGAATAGTTGTGTATGTGTGTTTAAATGTGCATGAAGCAAGGAGTGTGTGTGTTGAAAATAATTTTTACAACGAATATTTGGAAAAATAATTCTACTCACCCTCCTACCCCTACTCCAACTCCTACTCCAACTCCTACTCCAACTCCTACTCCAACTCCTACTCCAACTCCTACTCAACTCCTACTTCAACTCCTACTCCAACTCCTACTCCAACTCCTACTCCAACTCCTACTCCAACTCCTACTCCAACTCCTACTCCAACTCCTACTCCAACTCCTACTCCAACTCCTACTCCAACTCCTACTCCAACTCCTACTCCAACTCCTAATCAACTCCTACTCCAACTCCTACTCCAACTCCTACTTCAACTCCTACTCCAACTCCTACTCCAACTCTTACTCCAACTCCTACTCCAACTCCTACTCCAACTCCTACTCCAACTCCTACTCCAACTCCTACTCCAACTCCTACTCCAACTCCTACTCCAACTCCTACTCCAAATCCTACTCCAACTCCTACTCCAACTCCTACTCCAACTCCTACTCCAATTCCTACTCCAACTCCTACTCCAACTCCTACTCCAACTCCTACTCCAACTCCTACTCCAACTCCTCCAACTCTCCAACTCCTACTCCAACTCCTACCCTACATCTACCCAACTCCTACCCTACATCTACCCAACTCCTACCCTACATCTACCCAACTCCTACCCTACGACTACCACTATTAAGTATTTAAAGAAAATGAAAAGAAAAAACTTTCAATGTTAGCTTTATCTCGACAAATGGGGCCTAGGAATTTGTTGCCAAATTTTTAATTTCCCAAATCTCGTTGCGTAGGTGGAGACGCTCAGTTTGATACCCATATCGGCTAAACCTACCCCTACCCCTACCCCTACCCCTGCTCTTACCCCTATTCCTTCCCCGACCCCTACCCCACCCCTAGTGATTTTATTTTAATAAATGTGTTTTGCGTAATATTTTCCCTTAAAAATATGAGCCACATCTTGCAAAATGGGGCTTCTGAGCTAATTGCTAAGTTCAAGGGGAAAGTAAAAAAACAGCGCTATATAAATTTTAAAAAAAATCATCAAAAAATTGTCGTTTTCTATCAATAAATTAATTTTTATCGATTTTTTTCGTTCACCGAATTATTTGTTCCTTGTATATTTTAAATTGGTATTACAATATTAGTCAGGTAAGTATTAATAATGGCGCCGTGTAAAATCGCCTACGCATTAAAAAAAACTCGTAATTTTATTTCAAGATATTCGTTCATTTTAAATATTATTAAACCTTCAAAGTAATTTTTTCATACTATTCCTATAGGTTCCTCCTAAAACTTGGGTACCTACTCGAAAATTAAATTCGAATGCTTCCATACATTAGATTCTCGGGTAGGTACTTGTAATATTGCACTTGTCTACAAACTGAAGGAATTTTCTCGAACAAAATTATCCCATAGAAAAGTGGAATAGGCGCGAAAGAATAAAATGACGATTTTTATCAGCTTTCATAACTGTCAAAAGTTTGAACGATTATCGTGGAAGTTTTTCCATGTGTTGTTGTATATGTCGCGATTTTCAAAACTTCCTACGTGGTTTTTAAAAGCGATTATCTATTTAGTTAACCTCTCCGATTCGTCTAAGTAAAGGATATTGTAATTTCGTGGGAGACGGCAAAAGTTGAAGATAATTTTCCGCCGAGAGATCCGATTTTGGCTTTTGTACGTAGTTTTGAAATATATACTCGGCGAGTCTATTATTTTTCTTTCACTGGCAACACGTACGGTAAAAGATCGCTGGAAACTCGAATGAAACTCGAGCAGCGCCACACGGCGGGTAGGAAGATCGCGGTTGAAAATAGAACCGACGCAAAACTCGATCGGATTTGAATTTTTCCTTACTTAATTAACGCTAGTTTTAATTCTCGCCGACAGTTGGAAACCATAATCGATCACTATTTTCGATACAAAATTTTCAGTAGTTTCCAGAGATTTTTTAAGAATGCGAGTTTCGATCCGCGGCTAACTTCGGTTTGCTGAATTTGTTGCACGCCAAAATGAGCCTTGCGGTGTTTTAAACTCGGCGGGCGGTTAGGTCCACTTTCGCGAGACAGGCCGACGACACGGACCTTATCCGATTCTGAGCCTTATTTTCTTTGAAATTCGATATGCGGAAGGATGATTTTCGCCTGGCTGCAAAATCCCGCTACCCTTAAGCTAAAATGAACCTTGAGGTGTTTTAAATGGATAGGGCGCCAAGGTCGCTTTCGGCCGGCCAGGTTTGGTCTGAAAATCGAAAAAGTTAGAACAATACTATATATACTAGGTTTTGCCTATTGCAGAGCTGCAATTGGTTATGAATAGTTGTGTATGTGTGTTTAATGTGCATGAAGCAAGGAGTGTGTGTGTTGAAAATAATTTTTACAACGAATATTTGGAAAAATAATTCTACTCACCCTCCTACCCCTACTCCAACTCTACTCCAACTCCTTCCAACTCCTACTCCAACTCCTACTCCAACTCCTACTCCAACTCCTACTCCAACTCCTACTCCAACTCCTACTCCAACTCCTACTCCAACTCCTACTCCAACTCCTACTCCAACTCCTACTCCAACTCCTACTCCAACTCCTACTCCAACTCCTACTCCAACTCCTACTCCAACTCCTACTCCAACTCCTACTCCAACTCCTACTCCAACTCCTACTCCAACTCCTACTCCAACTCCTCCTACTCCAACTCCTACTCCAACTCCTACTCCTACTCCAACTCCAACTCCTACTCCAACTCCTACTCCAACTCGCCTATTGCCTATTGCAGAGCTGCAATTGGTTATGAATAGTTGTCTATGTGTGTTTAAATGTGCATGAAGCAAGGAGTGTGTGTGTTGAAAATAATTTTTACAACGAATATTTGGAAAAATAATTGTACTCCCCTCCTACCCCTACTCCAACTCCTACTCCAACTCCTACTCCAACTCCTACTCCAACTCCTACTCCTACTCCAACTCCTACTACAACTCCTACTCCAACTCCTACTCCAACTCCTACTCCAACTCCTACTCCAACTCCTACTCCAACTCTACTCCAACTCCTCCAACTCCTACTCCAACTCCTACTCCAACTCCTACTCCAACTCCAACTCCTACTCCAACTCCTACTCCAACTCCTACTCCAACTCCTACTCCTACTCCAACTCCTACTCCAACTCCTACTCCAACTCCTACTCCAACTCCTTCTCCAACTCCTACTCCAACTCCTACTCCAACTCCTACTTCAACTCCTACTCCAACTCCTACTCCAACTCCTACTCCAACTCCTACTCCAACTCCTACTCCAACTCCTACTCCTACTCCAACTCCAACTCCTACTCCAACTCCTACTCCAACTCGCCTATTGCCTATTGCAGAGCTGCAATTGGTTATGAATAGTTGTCTATGTGTGTTTAAATGTGCATGAAGCAAGGAGTGTGTGTGTTGAAAATAATTTTTACAACGAATATTTGGAAAAATAATTCTACTCACCCTCCTACCCCTACTCCAACTCCTACTTCAAATCCTACTCCAACTCCTACTCCAACTCCTACTCCCAACCCAACTCCTAATCTCTAATCCAACTCCTATCCACTCCTACCCAACTCCTACTCCAACTCCTACTCCAACTCCTACTCCAACTCCTACTCCAACTCCTACTCCAACTCCTACTCCAACTCCTACTCCAACTCCTCCTACTCCAACTCCTACTCCAACTCCTACTTCAACTCCTACTCCAACTCCTACTCCAACTCCTACTCCAACTCCTACTCCAACTCCTACCCTACATCTACCCAACTCCTACCCTACATCTACCCAACTCCTACCCTACGACTACCACTATTAAGTATTTAAAGAAAATGAAAAGAAAAAACTTTCAATGTTAGCTTTATCTCGACAAATGGGGCCTAGGAATTTGTTGCCAAATTTTTAATTTCCCAAATCTCGTTGCGTAGGTGGAGACGCTCAGTTTGATACCCATATCGGATAAACCTACCCCTACCCCTACCCCTACCCCTGCTCTTACCCCTATTCCTTCCCCGACCCCTACCCCACCCATAGTGATTTTATTTTAATAAATGTGTTTTGCGTAATATTTTCCCTTAAAAATATGAGCCACATCTTGCAAAATGGGGCTTTGGAGCTAACTGCTAAGTTCAAGGGGAAAGTAAAAAAACAGCGCTATATAAATTTTTTAAAAAAATCATACAAAAAATTGTCGTTTTCTATCAATAAATGAATTTTTATCGATTTTTTTCGTTCACTGAATTATTTGTTCGTTGTATATTTCAAATTAGTATTACAATATTACTCATATAAGTATTAATAATGGCACCGTGTAAAATCGCCTCGGCATTAAAAAAAAACCGTAATTCTATTTCAACAAATTCGTTTATTTAAAATATTATTAAACTTTCAAAGCATTTTTTTCATACTATTCCGTTAGTTTCCTTTAAATACTTGGGTACCTACCTACCCGGAAATTAAATTCGAATGCTTTATTAGATAAAATTCTCGCGTAGGTACTTTTGTATTTGCATACAATCTATGGAAAATTCTCTAAGAAAAATTATGCATTATGAGAGCGGGCGGGAAGGAACGAAATGGCGCTTTTTTTTATATTTCCCAACTGTCAAAAGTTTGAACGATTATTGTGGAAGTTTTCCCATCGGTTGCTATAGATGTCGCGATTTTCAAAACTTCCTACGTGGTTTTTAAAAGCGATTATCTATTTAGTTAACCTCTCCGATTCGTCTAAGTAAAGGATATTGTAATTTCGTGGGAGACGGCAAACGGTGAAGATAATTTTCCGCCGAGAGATCCGATTTTACCTTTTGTGCGTAGTTTTTAAATATATACTCGGCGAGTCTATTATTTTTCTTTCACTGGCAACACGTAGGGTAAAAGATCGCTGGAAACTCGAATGAAACTCGAGCAGCGCCACACGGCGGGTAGGAAGATTGCGGTTGAAAATAGAACCGACGCAAAACTCGATCGGATTTGAATTTTTCCTTACTTAATTAACGCTAGTCTTAGTTCTAGCCGACGGTTGGAAACCATAATCGATCACTATTTTCGATACAAAATTTTCAGTAGTTTCCAGAGATTTTTTAAGAATGCGAGTTTCGATCCGCGGCTAACTTCAGTTGTCTGAATTTTTTCCATACGTTTTTTGGCTACATCGATATTTGACCGATTCCGAGCCTTATTGTCTTTGAATTTCTATAGACGGAAGGTCGATTTTGGCTTGGTTTCGAAATCCCCTTGACTGCACGCGAATACGAACCTCGGGGTGTTTTAAATGGATAGGGCGCCAAGGTCGCTTTCGGCCGGCCAGGCGTGGTCTGAAAATCGAAAAAGTTAGAACAATACTATATACTAGGTTTTGCCTATTGCAGAGCTGCAATTGGTTATGAATAGTTGTGTATGTGTGTTTAAATGTGCATGAAGCAAGGAGTGTGTGTGTTGAAAATAATTTTTACAACGAATATTTGGAAAAATAATTCTACTCACCCTCCTACCCCTACTCCAACTCCTACTTCAACTCCTACTCCAACTCCTACTCCAACTCCTACTCCAACTCCTACTCCAACTCCTACTCCAACTCCTACTCCAACTCCTATTCCAACTCCTACTCCAACTCCTACTCCAACTCCTACTCCAACTCCTACTCCAACTCCTACTCCAACTCCTACTCCAACTCCTACTCCAACTCCTACTCCAACTCCTACTCCAACTCCTACTCAAACTCCTACTCCAACTCCTACTCCAACTCCTACTCCTACTCCAACTCCTAC